>JAIGNY010002250.1:3175000-3215000 GCA_020152595.1 Chiridota heheva
CCAATTTTGTACAAAAATCCGGTTGATATCATATTCCGTTCAGGAGGTATGGATTTTTAAAGATTTTCCAAGTGCATTTTAAAGTTTTTGGTTCGCATGCGAAGCATAATGCGAACCTATGTAATTGCGATTACGTCAGTCCGGCTGTCCACAAAAATTTTCCTGACATTTCTTCAGAGATGTTAGAGATTTTTGAGAATTTGTCAGAAAATGTTAAAGTTTCTTCAGAGTTCCTAACAAAAAATTAAAGTTTCTTCAGATATCCTTATGCAAGGTCAGAATTTTTTTACAAAGTGTTAAAGTTTTTCAGAGACACTTAAGATAGGGTTGAAGACTAGTTTCCTTAAAAAGTCTACAAAACATTTGATATTTCCTGAAAAGATAACTGTAAAATGATGTAATTTTTCAAAATTCTTCAGAGATCCGCAAGTCTCTCTTGTAGCACTTGAGATTTAAAATCCTTAAAATTCTTCAAAATATTTGGGCACTTACAGTTGTATCAGGCATGATTATTCAACGCTACCTTTATTATTGTGTTCATTTGCATAAAGTTGCTATAGTATATGAACTGGCCAGACTTTTTTTATTTAGTATACTTAGTCAGGGAGTGTGACAGGATGTGATTGCATATGGACATAGGGAGGGATGCCATGTGGGACATGGATGGGGGCCATGAGGGACATATGATATAATATTTACCATGTGGTATACACCAAGGGCTATATCAGGCATAATAATTTGACTCCACCTTTTTTTCATATTCAACAACTCATTTGCATATAAGTTATTATATGTATTGACACTTTCATTCATAGTATACTCAACCAGGGGCTGTTGTGATAGCTAATGTAGGATGAAACTTCTTATGGAGCCTATGGGACGTCATGCGGGACATAGGGTGGTATGCCATGGGGTGGGATGCCATGTGGAACAGGGTGGAATTCTATGTAGGATATATGGTGGAATGCCATGCAGGACATAGGGTGGAATGCCATGGGAAGGAATGTCATGTTGGACATGGGATGTCATGTGGGAAATGGGGTCCCACACCATTCCAACAAGTTATTTGCACATAAGTTATTATATGAACTGACACTTTCATACATGGTATGCTCAATCAGGGACTGATAGCTAGGATGAGACTTCTTATGGAGCCTATGGGATGTCATGTGGGACATGGGGTGGGATGCCATGTGGGACATGGGGTGGGATGCCAAGTGGAACAGGGTAGAATGCCATGTGGGACACGGTGGGATGCCACAAAGTGTGACATAGGTTGGGATGCCATGTGTAACAAGGTAGGATGCCATGTGGGACATAAAGTAGGATATCATTGGGACATTGGGAGGGATACCATGTGGAACTTATGGTGGGATGTTATGTGGGACATCAGGTAGGAAGCCACTGATGCGGGACACAGGGAGGGATGCCATGTGTGACATATGGTTGGATTAATGTGGGACATACATGTAGGATGGGATCCATGTGGGTCATAGCATGGGATGCCATGTGGGACATATGGTGGAAGGCCATGTGGGACATATGGTGGAATGCCATGTAAGACACTGTATGGTAGAATGCCATGTGGGAGATATGGTGGAATGCCATGTGGGACAAGGAATGGGATCTCATGTGAGACATGAGGTGGGATGTCATTTGGGACATGGGATGTGATCCATGTGGGACATTGGGTGGAATGCCATGTGGGTCATAGGATGGGATGCCCTGTGGGACATATGATCGAATGCCACGTGGGACATGGGATGGGATGTCATGTGGGACATGGGGTAAAATGCTATGCGGGAGATATGGTGGAATGCCATGTGGGACATAGGATGCCATGTGTGACTTAGTGTGAGATGCCATTTTTATAATTGGCCGGGTCATATGATATGGGTGTCAATTTGCATGGGCATGCCAACCATGACAGTATTTACCGTTCTAGTTATACAGTATGAAGAAATCGTGTTTGATGATGTCATAGAGACAATTCCTTTGCAAATGTTTATGTATTTCTTTGAACGTTAATTGGTTGTTTCTGTATGATTAGAAACAATTTTCCAAAAGTTATTGAAGTAGGGTATATTTGGCAATGTATGTAAATACCTAACTTCCATCAATTTGTTTTTCTAGCAGGTTTTACTAATAAATAATGTGATGTCATACTGAGCCTTTTCCTATTTGTTTATTGGCATTTTTTGTGAACCCTAAATTTTGATTATCTCCTGGTAGAAATGAATTATCAACATGATTTTTGTACCAAATTGTTTCTAATATTTTTCTCTTTTTTAAGAAAGGTTATAAAAAAAACATGGGATTATTCCTTTAAAAAAATTGAGATGAACGAAGCTGGAATGTACATTATATTTTGAGATCTTTGAGGAATGATTTGTGGGGTCAAGCATCTTGTTTTTAGTTGCCTATGAAAGTACATTTAGGATATTGCAATTCAAAATTTGACTTTGTTGGTTATAAATTAATCAGTAGAAATAAAATATCAGTGTGGTTTTTGTACCAAATTGTTTCTAATATTTTTTTTTTTTTTTTTAAGAAAAGTTACAAAGAAAACATGGGAATATTCCTTTCAAATTTTGTGAGATGAACACAGCTGGGATATACATTATAGTTTGAGTTCTTTGAGGAATGATTTGTGGGGTCAAGCATATTGTTTTTAGTTGCCCATGAAAGTACATTAGGGATACTGCAACTCAAAATTTAACTTTGTTGGTTAGAAATTGATCATATAAATTAATCTGTATTTTGTGTAGTTAGGCCACATCAAGCAGCTTGCTGAAGTTAAAGTGCAATAAGAATGATGAAGTGCAGGAAAGTGATGATAGGGGCAATATTTTCTACTATAGATTGTTTACAATGTATTTAAGTCCAGCGGCAAAGTTATGATGATGTCATCAGGTGAAGATTACTCTACTTTTGTTTTTTTTCTTATTAATTTTTCATTGTTAAACCCATGCCACATGAAAAGCAGCTCAATGTCCAAAATGATTTCTTGTCGTTTGCCATACCTTCTAATCAACATACCTGGAACAATGTTAGTAGTGAATTTGGAGAAGGAAATTCATATTGCATGAAGATCAAAAGGCTTCCCATTTTGTATACATGTGTAATAGCATATTTAAATAGTGAGTACTCCATGAATAATTTACAAGGCTATTTTACTTCAAAAATAGGATGAAATGGAAAAATGTTATTCCATTGTAATCACACTTGTATTAAATCAAATAAGTTTTATAATGTAGTCTTACTGAATGATTTTATGAAATTAAAGTTGATATAAAATTTTGCAATCAGGTGATATTGTAATAAAGACATTAAGACAGAGGTGTAGATTTCTCTGTTTTCTAGATAGCTTTATGGTAAAATTAGGTCTCATGGGCTAGAGAGCTAATCATGCTCTTGAAGAATGTAATTCAAAGGTTCAAATATCAACAATTGTAAACAGTGAATTATCAACAACTATAAACAGTGCAGACTTGTGACTGCAATTTAGAAATAGGACCTACTGTATTACTATAGTTTGTCTGCTAGTGCTGCTAAACCTTGCACCGGAACTTTTTGTTTACCTTGTATGGAAGAGAGTTCATGTCTCATGTTACAATTATGCCTCATGGCACTTAATATCTTTTGAAAGGGAGATGAACCCAAAAGCATCTGTCCAGTCCTATATATTGTGTGAGAGTATTATGAAATCTGCTGACTGAATGCAGTATTGATCCATACTGAGTTTATGATCTGTAAGGTCACTTACTGCTCAAGTCTTGCTATCTTTTTCTGAAAGTTTTATAGCCCCATAAAAGCTATTGGGTGTCTGAACCAGCATCCATAAAGAGAGTATCTTCATATAACTGTTCTCATTTTAGTGGAAATATCAAACAAATAAACGCTTATCTTTGGCAAAAGAGTCCAACTCACTGTTTAATGCTAGCATGCTAGCATTTTGTTTTAAAGGAAAGGTATTGTCCTATAAATACCGTCAGAAGTAAATGCTGCTGTGCTGGTAAGCGTCATTTCCAGTTTTCAATTTCCACTATTGATCGCAAGAAATTTGCGATGTTATTGATCACACATCTGCCGGACCGAACACAGGGGCCTACATTTGTTATCAAAAGCATCACATAGATTTCTCGCAATCAATAAGAGAAATTGAGAAACGAAAGTGCTTTGCCAGCACGGCGGCGTTCACTTCTGATGTTATTTATGGGATGATACCTTTCCTTTAAATTGTTTATAATCTGGATAAGAGTGATGTAATATGTCTTGTATCTATCAATGTTAAAAAGGAGAGAAGACAAATATTGCAGAGATACATATAGAATATTAATTTCTTGAGAAGTGTTTTATTACTTTTAATCGGTTCCTAAAAATTCCATAAGGGCACATTATCAAATTTATATTCAAATGAATAGAAATAATTCAAAATGATTGAAATTCTATCAAAATTAATTAAATATAGGACCTTTTTTGAACAATGTGAATTTTTGCTGAACATTTGTAGAGGCATTGTATTAATAAAGGGTCAATACATTCATTGTACGCTATGTTTCCAGCACAGGATAATATATAGAGAAGCTGGGCAGAGATTTAGCAGTTCACGAGGGCGCAAGCAGCTTTTGTGCATTATTCTATGCTGAAAACATAGTACACTATGAATTAACTCTGTTCTTATATATCAATTATGTTTAATAAAAATCACAAAAATTCAGGAAAAACATTTGAAAAATACACAAATAACACTGGGAATAAATTGTTTTAAGAGCATGACAATATAGACACGCTTAGTATTATCGCGCGTTGTTTAAAGATATGCACATTGTACAAAGAAACGCACATTGTACATTATGCCAGAACAATGGAAATTTTAGACTCACTGCTAAAACATAGGTGTGCATGCATGGTTTGATGCACTTATAATGCATGATCACCCCCAATTCTGTAGCCTATACTGAGTATATATGAACAGCCATTCGATCTTAGACTCCCACTGTAAATTTGTGTTATTTCCGTTTATTTTCGTGAAGAATAAATTATACGTTACTTTGAAATTTAGGTACATGTATAGCAGCATAATTTTATCCCAAACAAAATAGCTAACACCTCCCCTAACCAATGAAAACATTCTCTTAGCTTTTCAATGCAAAGTTGAATCTTGAATGATATATCATAGAAAGCATGAGATCTTAGCAAATGAAATGATGTACATGCATTATATTATTCTCACACACATACTATAGTAGTATGTATTAATTTACACAGAGAAGATTTTCAAGAAATGATTAAAGAGCTCTATCCTAGGACTGACTATCAATCGCATCCATGGTAAATTTTAATTAATCTCATAGCCTTCAGCAATTTTCTTAGTATACGATAATCCAAGATTAGGAAAGTCTGAGCAGGCCATTTCTTCTGGATGAAGGAATACTGTCTTCATTTTATTCAGGGCATTGCTATTCTAAAAACGGTAGCTCACTGGTTTATCTTTCATGTATAGGTATTATTTTTTATTTGTTTAACGAATGACTATCACAACAAAAAAAACAAAAAATCTACACAATAACTAATTTTGTTTATTTTTGACTAATTAGTGGATTTCATGGAGAGAAAATGTAGAAAGAAAATGTGTTATGTACTTACATGAAAGATGTGCTCCCTCTATAGTATACTTGTATGTTCTGATTTTCTACAAGTAGGAATTCAGAACATCTCAAGGTCACCAAAATCCACACCACAGCCCCCACACTCCATATACACTGTACAAATTATAAATGCACTGTATGTATGGAGTTCATTCGTGAAATAAAAATACATTTAGTACACATGAATTCAATGGGCTTTTTGCAATTTTGGGAAATGAATATGTGGGCGCTTCAAAGTAAAGTGTTGTCAGATGTAAGGGCGGGAATTGGCATGTAGGACTTTTGAAGAAGTTGATGAGTTGTTCATTCTGAATCAGGAATTAGAGGCAAGAACTTTTATATCTTGGCAGTAAGTTCACTTATCAATGTTTTTGTATTCTTATTTTAGGTTTGTGCCATATTATTTCATTCCATTCTTTATATATTAGTGAATCAAATTTAATATATATATCTATATAAATATATATATATATAGTATATACATACATACATACATGCATACATGCATACATACATACATACATACATACATACATCATACATACATACATACATACATTATACATATATATATATATATATATATATAAGGGTCCATACAGCATAGCTGCAAAATATATCGCGTCTTGACATGCAAATATGCAGAAGAAAATAGAAGACAAGGTATATTGAATTCCGTCAACAAAGATTTATTGAAATACAAAATTTTCGGGCTTCTTAAGCCCTTCTTCAGTGTAGACATTCAACAAGAAAGTATTAAGTTAAAACTTAAATAAAACAAACGAAAAGCATAACAGAGGAAAAACATCTACATCAAAGTACGCTCTTATTGGTGACGTAATAAGAACAAGCTTGCACGTCTAGAATAAAATTACAACTGCGTAAAAATTACACCTATACCTTTTTAAACGCTATACACAATGCACACAGAGGAGAGAAACCATAACAGAAGGCCTAAACAAAGATCTAGCATCTTTAAGTTGATTTAATTACTTCAAAACTCGCAAGTTTCCTTTGCGCACATTGCATATAGTGTGTAAAAAGGTGTGGGTGAAATTTGTACACGCAGTTTAAATTCAATTCTAAATGCGCAAGCTAGTTCTTGTTACGTCACCAATAAG
Organism: Chiridota heheva; assembly: GCA_020152595.1. Taxonomy (NCBI): domain Eukaryota; kingdom Metazoa; phylum Echinodermata; class Holothuroidea; order Apodida; family Chiridotidae; genus Chiridota; species Chiridota heheva. The sequence goes on from JAIGNY010002250.1 coordinate 3,181,773, forward strand.
AGCGTACTTTGATGTAGCTGTATCTCCTCTCTTATGCTTTTCATTTGTTTTATTTAAGTTTCAACTTAACAGTTTTGTATTGAATGTCTACACTGAAGAAGGGCTTAGGAAGCCCAAAAATTTTGTATTTTGATAAATCTTTGTTGGTGGAATTCGACATGCCTTGTCTTCTATTTTCTTCTATATATATATATATAAATATATATATATGTATATATATATATATATATATATATATATATATATATATATATATATATATATATATATATATATATATATATATATATATATATATATATATATATATATATATATATATATATATATATATATATATATATATATATATATATATATATATATATATATATATATATATATATATATATATATATATATATATATATATATATATATATATATATATATATATATATATATATATATATATATATATATATATATATATATTGTATATAATTGTATTTCCTTACAATAAGAAGCTATATCACACATATGTACTAGTTGCGGGATTGAATATAGGACATTAAAATAAAAAATAATAATTGAAGATTCCAAACTGGTTTGTTCTTTATCTTCTAACTAAAAAATATCTAACTTTGTTCATAGCTGTCACAAAAGTTTGCTTCAAGTACTACCATGGGCCTTCAGCATCAATCCGAGCTGCAACACCCACTGTCACCATACGGAATCCTACCGCTTCAGTGGAACAGAGCATCGACAGTGAAGATGAGGAATCCAATGAGAGCCCTCTCCTTCTTCTCGCAATTAGTGGTACGTAAAACTTACTATACCCTACTTCAATTGTAGCAAATAATGGTTTGGGAGTGAAATGAATACCATATTTAACATAATAAGAACCTGGGGCACTTAAGAAAATAAAATTGCACTGTTTTTTAGGCCCAAAGTTTCTTTTTTAATAGCATAGCATAACAAGGTTTAACGTCTTGAAAGCATCCAGTGCTGGATATTATATCATGACTGCCACAGCCATTGATAAGCAGTTGTGAACTCACTGGTTGCAGACCCACCAGGATACGAACCCGGGACGTACATGTGAGAGGACAAAGCACTAACCACCACACCATGGGCCTCCCATGCTCTGGGAGCGCATACAGTGCGCTATTTTAACTGCATCGTTTGAACTGGTTCTATACTAGCTCTGGAACAATAACCACCACAAAAACATAGTGAGCATCAGATGCACAATAAGCAAAGAATGTAACAAACCTTGCCTTCAAATTAATCAATTAAAATGATTTAATCAGACAAAACATCTTGGGTGGGTGCTTATTAGAGCAGGGGTGCTTAAAATGTCAAATACAGTATCATGGGAAGAGGAACAGTAGTTTGATAGTGAAGAAACAAAACAAATCATTAAAAAGAAAAACCAACAGGGAAATTCAAATTTATCCCAGAACATTTTAAGGTATCTGATAAATCTTTGAAGCAAACTTTTACAAAATTGTGCATTACAAATCTCCAGGGAAGATTGCACAGAAAGTTTGTACTAAACTGACTCTCTACCATTTTTACTGTAGAGTTTGTTACTGGACGTTTTGAAGTAGGACGAAGTATTTGTGGAGCATAGTCATATTACTCAAAGACTGATAGAGATATATATATAAAAACATGATCAATTTTGAAATACAGTGCCAATGAGGACCACGCAGAAAATAAGCCCGGAGACAAGGGCATACGCTCGATTGTTACAAGTTCATCAAAATTTCCGTTATATTAATCTTGCTGAAAAATGTGGTATTTCTGTGTCAAGTGTTAAGCGGATTGTTTTGACAAGAAATCAAAATTGCCAAGCCCCTATTCCACGGAAGAAAATGGGCCGACCTCGGAAACTGGATGAGCAAAGCAAGAGGAATCTTTTACACGCTTTGCCGAAATTGCATCTTCAGGAAGAAACATTTTCCTCCAAACGGTTACTGCAATCTGCTGGAGTACAAGGATTAAATGTTTCATGCAGGACTGTTCAACGAATGCTAAACAGGAATCACTATTTCTACCTTCAAGCGAGGTAGAAGGGACTTATGTTGGTGGAAGATATGCGCACATAAAGTGCCTCTGCATGGCTTATGAAAAAAGAGCACAATATAGATGTTTGGATTAAAAAGGTGGCATTTATTTTAGATACTACTTCATTTGTGCATGAACTTATTCCTTTGGATCAAGCCCAGGCACCGTAAACAAAGGGTATGGCGGAAGCCCAGACACCGTAGACAAGTGTATGGTGGAAGCCCAGGCACCATAAACAAGAGTATGGTGGAATAATCGGAAGGGTTGACACAAGGGTGTCTGTCAAAAGGACAGAAAGTTGGAAGTGGAAGGCGATCTGTGAAATTAATTGTTGCCATTACTCACGGCAAGGAGGTGATATCATGTGAACCTTACGAGGAAATGAATGGAGAGTATTTTGTGTCTTTCATAGATACAAAATTCTTGGACATGTTTAATTAACATTACAAGCAAGCGCAATACGAGGTATATTCTTCAAGATGGAGACCCCTTGCAAAATAGCACAAAGGTCAAAGCGGCTGCGCATTTGCTCAAAATTCCACAAAGGAGCCCAGATCTCAATCCCATTGAAAATATTTTCAAGTTTGTTGTAGAGAAGTTACGTGGTGATGCTTTAGATAAAGAAATAAACAAGGAGTTATACAAAGAATTTTAATCAAGAGTTATTTCAATTGTTAAGTCTTTTCCAAGTATTATATTGACCGGGTCATTGCAAGCATTCCAAAGAGAATCGATACAATATTTCGGAAGCGTGGACATTGTCTGACATATTAACATTATATTCTCTGTGGAGAATGTGCACATTATCTAAAAACACTATTTTTTTCCAGAACACACTTTCAAAATACATTAATGCTCTCATCCTTGAACGACTCAGTTGGTAAGCCATTTGGTTTTACACATATTAGCAATTACCAAGGACGGTAAATGCCAAAAATGTTTTAAGAGACTATGTGTTGTCAATTATTTTTGAAATATAGGCTCACTGACTTCTCCATAGTAATTTCTCATCATACAATCTGCACAAACGGACCTGTCTAAAAGGGATAGAAAACTTTTTTGGCTATTCTGCAAATTCTTGTAAAATAAGAAATGGTATTATGTGCTGCACAAATATCATGTGTACATGTATTTATTGAAGTACAGTACCGCCCGCAATAAATTGGTCATGGCAATGTGAAATTTCGTGACACCAAACATTGATAACAAACTCCACGTCATCCAGCCCACCATTCCGATCAAACCCACTACTCACAACCTATCCTGTGTCGACAATGTCCGCATTAGAATAGGTCACACCCACCTCACTCACTCCCACCTCCTTACTGACTCCCCCCCCCCACACCCCTTTGCAACAATTGCCATTGCACCCTCACAGTCCATCACATTCGCCTTGCTTTCCCCCTGTATAACCTTCCTAGAGCTTCCCTCGCTGCCCACAAGTCAGTAGCCGAGCTCTTCCAAAAAAAACCTCTGGATAAAATGATCTCCTTCTTTCATCATGCTTCCCTCTACAAACATATTTAGTCCTCCTTCCCCACCCCTTTTCTCTCTACATTATTTTTCCACCCATACACCTCCCCTCTCGATCCCAGCTTTCTGGCTTTTAGTTCTTGTGTTTCTTTCAATCTCCCCATGCTTACTCTCCTTCCTACCTCTGGAATGATCTAACCTCTTAGGCACAATTTGACCCTTGCTGTTGTGGTGCCGTTAAACTCTCATCAAACAAACAAACAAACAAATTTGTTTTCAATCTGTTTGGAAACAATTTTTCAACAAACAGCCTAGAATACTGAATGTCTTCCGACTTTCTGACGCCAGGTCATAAATCAAAAGCAATACTATTTGTGATGTACCATTTCTTTGAGAATGTTTGATGAGGCACTTGAAAAGAAAAACATAATTGTGTAATAACGAATTAAGAATTATGGCCTAATTACAGCGATCATTGGCGTTAATATTTCAAGTTATTTGGGACACTAAACTCCAACTAGAGCTGATTTTGGATCTCTCCCCCTCCCCCCTCCCCATCCCCCTACCCCCTCTCCCTTCTCCCTAATCTCCAGGTACTTCCTGCCGCAGAGTTGAGTTCAATGGGGTGGCCGTATTGTGGGAAAAACAAAGCCAACTGATATGACTGCTAAATCTGTTTCGGTGCCCGCATAACAGTGAGGAATAATCTTTCAAGATGAACCTACATTTAATCTTAATCATTTTTTACTTTTGTAAAAAAAAAATCCACGTGATTATTGTGGTCCTGGAGCACTTTTTAGAACCGTTCATTAACTCTTCTTTTTTTTTTGGACTTATGGCTTGATTTAGAATGTGTATTTATCAGGTATTATGTTTTCACTTGGAACTAAAATCAAAATGATATTTATAACTGTTGCTTGGATTAATACATTGTGAATAAAGTTGTACATGTCTAGTGGATATCCTGCTGTCCTGGGAGTTATCAGTTTAGAATTGCAACTCCCTGGATGTATTCAACTGCTATTGTAGTTGATTTGTGACGTTGCTTGTATACTAATAGATACACTGATCAGGCAGGGAAATGGCAACTCTCTACGATGAGAATTATCATTATTTTAGGGCCTTTTTCATCACTTGATGACAACAAAGGGAGAGAGGAGGTGCCAAGTTAATTCTTAATTTTATTTGCTGTATGTTTGCATAGGGACATATCAGGGATATACATATATATATATATATATATTTTTCTCCTTTTTTTTTTTTTGAGAGGGGGAAACTTACAGGTTCGTACTTTGTCTAACAACTTTACCCACCCACTACCAAATAGTGCTAAAAGATCTTTTGTAAAAATGTGATAGTCTTTTGATTGAGAGAAACACTATTTTTGTAGACACTATTTTTTTGGTTGATTGAAGGGCAAGTAACACGAAAAAAATTATTGGGGACATACATACTGGGACATATGAGGATCGCCATATAATTGAATTTAGGGTAGGAAATTACTATGTTCTGAAAGAAATATTGTTATCCCTTTGCCCATTTTCTGCCACAGCATAAAAATGCAGTATGTCGCCCCCTTCACCCACACACACACACACACAACCAACAAAAAGTGGTACATGTTGTTCCTCGTACCAATTCCACCACCTTCTGTGCTTATGGCCTACATTACTGAATGTCTCCAGATGTTTGACGCCAGGTCGTAAATCAAAAACGATACGCTTTTGATAAACAGGCACTTAAAAGAACAACATTCTTATGTGTGCACGTGATCATTAAGACTTATGGCCCACTTACAAGAACTTTTGATTGGGGGACAACTCGATCCGGAAGGTGCATCCCTCGAATACCAGGCACTTCCTGCAGCAGAGTACTTGCATTCAGTAAGCTAGGGTGCAAAAATACAATCCACAAACCGTTCATGGTGGTCGCAATTCAGTGCCGACTGTTCTTCAGTTATTCATCATACATTTGTGACTACTATTTTCAGCAGTTTAGAGGGTTAAAATATTGTGGAGCTTGAACAGTTTTTTTGTTTTTTATCTTGGATTTAAAAAGCTTGATTTAAAAGGTAATTTATCAAGGATTATATTTAGCTTGTTGGACATAACACACCATTTGATACCATACCACACAACAGACTTGTAACTAAATTGAAAGCACGTGGTAATGACGGAAAAATATGAAATTGGATGAAGGAATGGCTGACAAATAAAAAACAGGGAGTAATACTAAACGGCAAAGAATCAAGTTGGGTTGATGTTACAAGTTCGGTAGTACAGGGGTCAGTACTAGGACCTATATGCTTCACAATATATATGAATGACAGGGACAATGGAGTAAATTCAATTTTAAGCAAATTCGCAGATACTAAAGTAATTTGTCCAATATTGAATAAAGAAGACCACAAAATCCTGCAAAATGACATTAATACGTTATAAGCATGGGCCAAGGACTAGCAGATGTCATTCAACAAGTCAAAGTGTTCGGTACTACATTTTTGATATGGAAACCCAAACTACACATACTACATGGAAAATATTCAAATTAGCCAAAGCAAAGAGGAAACAGATTTGGGGGTTTACATCAGTACCACCATGAAGTTTAGCAAGCAATGTGCAGAAACTACCAAAAAAGCAAATAACATAATTGGAATGATCAAGAGAAACTTTAATATTTTCGAAAAAAAGTTATAATGCAGCTATATAAAGCATTGGTAAGACCCCACATTGACTACTGTGTTCCAGTATGGAGACCTTACCTTAAAAAGGATATAAAACTAATAAAAGGGGTACAAAGACGAATAACCAAGCTAATTCCAGGGATAAAGAAATAAGCATATAACGATAGATTAAAGGCACTTAACTTAATGACAATGGAGAAAAGACACTTACGGCAAGACTTAATTACATTATATAACATTATGCAAGGGGAAATGAATATAGATATCACAGGAATTATAGACTTTAATAGAAATTCAAATACTAGAGGCAATAGTATGAAAATTAGACCTGGTAATGTTAGATTGGATGTGAGAACATACTTTTGTAGAATTTGGAAAACTTGTAATGCACTGCCACAAGCAGTTGTGAATGCACCAACACTCAATCTATTTAAGTCGGGATTAATGAAGAACAGGATCTTTAAGGGTTTTTAAACCTCCTATCCTTAGGCGATTCTCGCTGAGGGTGCCCACACAGGTAAACAGGTAAGTGGAAGTATCTAAAGTTCAAAAATAACCAATATTCGGATTACATTGTGAATAAAGTTGTATATTTCCCGTGGATGTTCAGGGAGTTATCAGTTTAGAATTCCAACTCCTGGATGCACTAAATGAGTTGGTTGATATTTTTTGTTACTCTCAAAATAGATTTGGTTGGAAATTTAAATTTCTGCGAAGACTATGTTGGTCACCTTCAAAATTTCAACCATGGGCCAATATCTTCATTATTAAAACTTCCGTAATATTCAATTATTTTTTTGCCTGGTTTGCGATCACATTTTGGTTCGCATTGAAGCATACTGCGAACCTATGTAATGGCGATTTTGTCTGTCTGTCTAGCCATCCGTAGTTTTTTCCTGAGATTTCCTCAGAAATGTTAAAGTTTTTTTTAGAATTCCTCAGAAAATAATAAAGTTTCTTCAGAGTTTCTCAGAAAAAGTCTAAGTTTCTTCAGGTATTATGGAAGGTTAAAATTTCCTTACAAAATCTTAAAAGTTTTTCAGAGACACTTAAGACAGGATTAAAGACTAGTTTCCTTAAAAAGTGTACAAAACATTTCATATTTCCTTAGAAGATAACTGTAAGATAATATAATTTTCCAATATTCTTCAGAGATCCTCAAGCGTCTCTTTTGTAGTACTTGCGATTTAAAATCCTCAAAATTCTGTAAAATATTTGGGTACCAACAGTTGTATCAGGCATGATTATTAAACTCCGCCTTTATTATTGTGTACATTTGCATAAAGTTGCTACAGTATATGAACTGACCAGACTTTTATTTAGTATGCTTAGTCAGAGAGTGTGACAGGATGTGAATGCATATGGACATATGGAGGGATGCCATGTGGGACATGGATGGGAGCCATGAGGGACATATGATATAATATATACCATGTGGTATACACCAAGGGCAACATCAGACATAATTATTTAACTGCCTTTTTTTTTCTTATTCAACAACTCATTTGCATATAAGTTTTTATATGAACTGATACTTTCATACATACTATAGTATGCTTAATCAGGGACTGTGATAGCTAGGATGAGACTTCTTATGGAGCCTATGGACATCATGCGGGACATTGGGTGGGATGCCATGTGGGACATGGGGTGGGATGCCATGTGGGACATGGAGTAGGATGTCATGTGAAACAGGGTGGAATGCTATGTAGGATATATGGTGGATGCCATGCAGGACATAGGGTGGAATGCTATGGGATGGAATGTCATGTGGGACATGGGATGGTATGGAATGTCATGTGGGACATGGGGTCACACCCTATTTCAACAAGTCATTTGCATATAAGTTATTATATGAACTGACACTTTCATACATAGTATGCTAAATCAGGGACTGATAGCTAGGATGAGACCTCTTATGGAACCTTTGGGATGTCATGTGGGACATGGGGTGAAATGTCATGTGGGACATGGGGTGGGATGCCATGTGGGACATGGGGTGGGATGCCATGTGGGACATGGGGTGGGATGCCATGTGGGACATGGGGTGGGATGCCATGTGGGACATGGGGTGGGATGCCATGTGCAACGGTAGAATGCCATGTGAAACATGGTGTGATGCCACAAGTAACACAGAGTGTGACATAGGTTGGAATGCCATCTGTGACATAAGGTAGGATGCCATGTTTGACATAGGGTAGGTGGCTATGTGGGACATAAAGTAGGAGGCCATGGGGACATGGGATGTGATGTGATAAAGTAGGATGTCATTGGGACATTGAGAGGGATACCATGTGAAACATATGGTGGGACATAAGGTGGGATGCCATGTGGGACATCGGGTGTGAAGCTACTGATGTAGGACACAGGGAGGGATGCCATGTGAGACATAGGAAGGGTGTCATGTGGTACATATGGTTGGATCAATGTGGGACATACATGTAGGATGGGATCCATGTGGGACATAGGGTAGGATGCCATGTGGGACATGGTGGACTGCCATGTGGGGCATATGGTGGAATGCCATATGAGACATACTATATGGTGGAATGCCATCTGTGACAAGGTATGAGGTGGGATGTCATTTGGGACATGACGTGGGATATCATTTGGGACATGGGATGTGGGAAATATGGTGGGATGCTCTATGTTACATATGATGGAATGCCACATGGGACATGAGATGGGATGTCATGTGGGATATAGGGTGGGATGCCATGTGGGAGATATGGTGGAATGCCATGTGGGACATGGGATGGGATGTCATGGGGTGGGATGCCATGTGAGACACGGGATGCCATATGGGACTTAGTGTGAGATGCCAGTTTTATAATTGGCCAGGTCATATGATATGGGTGTGGATTTGCACGGGCATGCGAACCATTGCGGTAGTTACCATTCTAGTTTTAATTTATTTTTCACTTTCATTAGCATAATGACAAACAAATATAATTTAGGCCTATGTGAATATGCTGTCTACAGTGTGCAGGAAGGTGGTCAGTAGGCCGCCGCACCATGTCAAAATCGAATCGTTTCAGTCTCGGAATTCATTGTGATAGCGTTTTAGTTAACAGTCATTGCATGTGCCATGTTTGAAAATAGGCTGCATGAAATAAAACTTCTCGTTATCTAAAAATTGTTTCCAGAGAATAATATTCAGAGAAAAACTAAAGGCATATTCATAGAAAAATTAAGAAAAAGGATGACAACTTTTTAAGGAAGTAATATACTTCAAAGTTTATGAAAATAAGCTTCAAGTTAAAAAGGTAAGTAACGACATGGACCATTGTGTATTTCACACGCTATTGATCTGAAGGTTTGAAGTATTTGCATGCCAAAAATCTTGCGAGACTCAAACACCTCATCGTGGGTAATTTTAAAGTTATTACTGGCGTTATGAAATTGGACCTAACCTTTCATCATTTTTCATGCCACCATGACTGCCATGCAACTGTCACGATGAATATTATGCAAATCATTTTTGTGTCGCATACGTGGTTACTGTGACTTGTCATGCTTATACTTTTGGGGTATGTTTTTTTGCCAATTATTTCTTACTTGACTAACGTGGCATCACGATATATCACGTTGCCACCACCAATTTATTGCGGACAGTACTGGATATAAAGGCTGAGTTTATCACCGTGAAATATATCCGAAAACTGAAAGTTATAAAGCAAAACTCAAGAAACTGTCTCTTGTTCTTTTCTTCTTGAAGTCACGTGATTTATTCAAGTATAAAATGGCGGGATATTCTTCGTGAAATACATTGGAAGATTATGATATTAGAATAAAAATCAAAACGTGAATAATGTTTCTTTTTTGTTCTTTTTTAAGTTACTCGGCATGTGTTGAATCTGTATCACCAGTTTGGCAAAACATGACATGCATGCTTCCATTTGTACTTGCATATTTTCATTGATGGAAGTTGAACATTTTCCAACGAACTGCCATCATTTCTGTTTATTTATCATCAATGCACTCACCCTATATGAATGTAATTGGTTGCTTGGATGTGGAGAAAATAGGGGTATCCTTCTTCAGGGTAATATTCTGCGCAAAGTGCGACTTGGGTGCAGGAAAGTTCGCCTTCTAATAAAATTAACATATTATGCCATGGAAGTATTGTTTGCGACTGACTTCCGCCATGTAAGCACCAATCCAAGCAAAATTGCATGATGCTGGATTACAGAAATATTGATAGATTGTCGCTATAGGGCATAGAATAAATGTTTTCCCACAATTTGCAGGACCAATAATCATGATATTCCAATACTTTCCTCTTCCCTTATGAAGTTAAGAGGACACGGCATCAGCGAAAGTTTGTTATCCCCTCACCAACTAGTTGGTGAAGAGGGGATGTAACATCTATACCGTTCGTCCGTTCTTCCGTCCGTCTGTCCGTCCTTCCGTCCGTCCGTCCGTCCTTCCGTCCGTCCATCCGCCAACCCACATCTATTGTCCATCCGGCCTCTTTCATTGTTCAGCTACTACATGTAGGGAACAAGTTTTATGAAAAGAAATTTATATAAAGGCGAACAAATGCATTCCAGACTTGAATAGCAACAATTAAAGGATTTGTTCTGGGATGAAAAAAGTTGAATAATTGACTGAATGGAATTTATAATGAAGTGTCTTGCTAATGAATAGCAAAGAAAACAATAAGTCTTTGCTTGAATAGAGTGACACATAATAGACTTATGATAATCTGCAAATTAATCTGTACTGAATTTTTAAAGTTAAATAATAGATCTGACGACTGAATGGAATTTATAATGAAGTGTCTTGCAAATGAATAGCAAAAAACAATGTCTTCACTTAAATAGAGTGGACTCTTAATAGACTTACAGTACGATAATATGCAAATCAATCTGCACTGAATTTTCATTCTGATATGGTAGAAAGATCAGTGCTATTTGGTTTAAAGGGGAAAAAAGTTGAGCATGTTTCTATTGGAAGTGTCAGATATAAGTTAAGGCTGGGGGCTGTAGTGCAATGGGGAGAGTGGAGGTTATAGTGAAGGTTGGAATGATGAGTTGGTTAAGAATATATTTGGTAGATAAGTGGATGATGAAAGGTGGGTTGGGTAGTAGGTGAATGGATGATAGTAGGTGAATGGGGATGTTAGGTGAATGGGGGTGGTAGATGAATGGAGCATGTTGGGAAATAGAGAATGGCAGGTGAATGGAGGATTATAGATGAATGGGGGATGGCAGGTGAGCGGGGGATGGAAGGTGAAGGGGGATGGTAGGTGAATGGGGCATGTTGAGTTGATAGAAGGGAGGGAATGGGAAGTGAAAGGTAAGAATGTTGGGTGGAAGATGGTAGAATGATTGGTACAGTAGATGTAAGTATTAGGATGAAGGTGGGATGGCATGGGGGACAGGATGGGATGAAATGTGGGATGGCATGTGGGACAGGGTGGCATGTAGGATAGGGTACTATGGAATGTGGGACAGGATGTGATGGTATATAGGACAGGGTGGGATAGCATGTGGGACAGGGTGACATGGGAAACAAGGTTGTGTCATGGCATTTATGACAGGCTGGGATGTGGGACAAGGTGGGATAGCATGGGGAACAGAGTGTAATGACATGTGAGACAGGATGGCATGTCATCTGGATTTCAAGTGGGATGGCTTATGGTACTTTGGCAGCAGCCTTTCACCTCTCCAAGCAACATGGTGCACATGCCTTGTCCATCTGCTCCCGCAAAAGGTCTATGCAACTCTTTTTACTTTGTTTTAGCTCTCACTTGCAGAAGCCATGTCTTAAGTCATCTGTAAATAAAAATATCATCATTGTCGTCATTGTCAAATTATATTACACCCCCCTCTCCCTCCTTTGAAATAAAAGCAAAGATTGATACGTGATCATGTTTGTACCCAACCACAACTTACCTTTAACGTTCCCGCTACCCATTTGGCACCCCGGTTGACGATAAATTCCGCCAACTTTGTCTTCCCGTGAAGTTGCTGTTCCTCTGCCAAAGCCAACAACTGTGTTTCAGTCTTGATGCTCTTGGCGCAAATTATCTGAGACAAGTCAAAGGCTGTCATGTGCTTTTTCCTTGTAGCCTTTGCACCATCTTCTTTGTGCCTTTTACATACTTGCTTCGTAAGTTCTTGGCAAAGCCTCATTGAGATCTTGGTGACCGTCGGATTGTAAAAAGGATTCATCACTTTTAGTGACATACTGCCAGGCAGAATAATAGTTACAATGCGAGTCTAAGAAATGAACCATTATTCTATAGGCATTTTCCAGGTGTCGTTTAACTTGTAGCCACCTAAGCCTCATGTTCAATTTCACCACGATATGACAGTGCACTCCCTGGCCCTGTTCATGCTGTTCTTGGGAAAATGTCCATTGCAAGATGGTACCTCCCATTGTAGAAAATGACTGCACAATTATCCTTGCGAAACATTCTCTGTCTGGAACTTTAAGCTAAATTAGCCTGACTATACGTTAATAGATACACCGTTCGTGACTGCCAACAATTTAGTTCTCATTCTTGAGGTTCCGTGTCCTCGGATTTAGGACATTCGGTAGGAACTTTGCCATATTTTCCCTTTGGTAATGTATATTTCACGAAAACAAATGCTCCTCTGAAAGACTATTGTACCACCGATAGTGTAAGACATGTGGCAACATAAAGCCTTAACAATCATTCCAGCGAATCGAAAGAGAATGCATTCATCACAACATTCAATAAATCTAAAAAAACTTACTTCAATGCAAAAACAATGTAACCTCATCCATACCCCCCCCCCCCCCTCCCTCCCTGTGCTCTTAGAAATAACTACATCAAACCTTCATAAAACATGCCAAAATATTTCTCTATTAAATACCTATGCAAATTAAGACATGTAAGGTCATATATCATTGAAGCATTTCAAATTTTCAGACATTGGTTGAGTTCAGACACACATTTCAAACAAATTTTATTTCTTTTATTTTAAAAAGGTTGATTGATCAATTTAATTATATTGTCATCATTTTTGAACTCACATTTTCACCTTGCACTGAAAACTTTTTAAGAGTGCTGCCATGGAGATCATAAGACATGCTTTGCAAGCCATGTGCAAATGTCTTTGCTAGTATAATGTCTCATCAGGGGCCTTGCTATAACTGACAGAATTGCCACAGTGTTGTTTCCGTATGACCTGCATCACTGTGTTATAATAGACCATTACAGCTGTACACACTGGACTGATACATGTGGAGTGCACAAAGGTCCGAGTCATGCTGGGGAGAGTGCAAGTAGTATTTTATTGTAGAAGTGTACTGACGCTATGGAATGTTGTGGAAGCTTACATTAGTTTTAATTCTTTGCCTTGTTCATTTAGTACTCATGAATTTTTTATTGGGTGCAGCACAGACCCCCTTTCTGGGCGTGGTCTGGCAAGGGTTTAAATTAACCCTTGTCAGACAGAAATTGAGTGCAGCACAGACCCCCTTTCCATCCGACAAAGGCTAATTGTAATCCCTGCCAGACCACGCCCAGAAAGGGGGTCTGTGCTGCCCTCAATTTTCGGCCGGCATAAACCCTGTCAGACCACGCCCAGAAAGGGGTCTGCTTTACCTAATTTTAATCCGACAAAGCTTAAGTAGACTCCCTAAATGCAGTGTACCTTCTTGTCTTTGATATTTTGAATAACTGAGGTGAAGAAAACAAGTTTTGAGAATTACATGTACATATAGTAATACTTTGAGGTGTTTTCTCGTTCATTCATCCTGAATTTTCATCAAGTGAAAAATCCTCAAACTTGGATTAGCCACATCGAGAAACAAAATTTTCAAAGATAGTTTGATGTATGTATTGGTCTTGTAACATTTCTCACTGACCCAATACCTTTCAGGCAATCTTAAAGGTGTATAGACAGGTGCAGATTTTGCCATAAATTTGTTCCTTTTAATATTCTGAACATTTCATTAACATATATATATCAAAAATTTCCATTAATTTCTGAGATATTCGCAAAAAAGTTGAAAATTAAGCCCCAAGAAACAGCTGGACTTCCATATTAAAAAAAGGCATGGGATATAAAAATAGGACACAACGAATTTGTCGAACTTTTACCATATAGGCTTACAATGCTTAACTTTCGCTGTGTCAGCCGTAATGGCAAGCATTTTTTGCAGTTCTGGTATAATTTGTAAATAATGTGTATACAATCATATTTGGAACAAAATTTAGAATCCACATGAATGATTGTACAAAAATGATATCGATAAACGTAATTTAAGAAAAGTTATACCGTCATTTATTGAGTGACTCGAGTGATTGGGGAAAGGGCAAAAGGAAAGTTAATAGAGAATTTCTACAGGTTATTGTACCATGTGTGTCATTCAATCGCAGTGGGTCACCTTCGTTCTCGTCTTCATCTTCACTAAATTCTGGCTCAAATTGATAGGGGGGTATTTTGCTGCTGGCCAAAAGTTGTTTAGAAGTGTCTTCCCTTCATATTCCTCTTCATGTTCAGAGTCGGAGCCTTCTGAACTCTCAAAATTATGACGTTTTTCGGCTTTCATTTATCAGTTATCGATTAGCAAAGGCATGCTATAATATATGCTACGCAAATCTCGAGTTGGCTACATGATGTACTCTCCTACCCTTACGTCATGAAAAAACCAATGCATAACGAGCACACTGTATGTTTGGAGACCTACAAAATTTTGCTTTATTTTTTGCTTTATTTATTTGGTTCTTCACAACATATTTACATATAACAATATACAACATATACAGATATACAATTGAGTTTACAAATATTTGAATTGTTGAAATACAGTTATCAACATATAGAAATGTGGATAGGTGTAGGATATAATAATATACAATATGTATGTGAAAGGAAGTCTTGCAAAAACTCTGGAGAGCTTAACTAAGTACAACACTCCTGGTTACAAAGTAAGTTAATTTTAGCATAAACTACCCACCCCACCCCTTGAAGTTACTACACCTCCCAAAAAAATTTACCAGCCCCTACCAAAAATACCAGACCCTATTCCCCACCCATCCCCTACCCCTAAGGTTACGGATATAATATAACAAGTAGTAATAGAGTATTTAGTAATTTTTACACAATTTTGTCTAATGATTTTCCGAAAGCTGGCAAGAGAATTACAAGTTTGTATGTCACAAGGAATGGAATTCCAAAAATCAATGGCTCGATTACAAGTATTAAATCTAATCAGATTAGTGCGACATGGAGGACAATGAATGTTATTTGATTGACGGGTATTATATGAATGGAAGTCATTGTTTGTCTTAAATAGATTAACTAAAGGAAATGGGAGGTCATTATGTGTTGCACGATAAACAATAGTTGCAAGATTGATTTGGATGATGTCAGGCAATTTCAGAAGATTAAGCGACAGAAAAAGCTTAACTTAATTAACTGGATTTTTCATATTTTGGGATCGATTTTGTAAGAAAGTGTTTGTGGTGAGTGTTTATGAAGGGCATTTGTATGAGTTTATGCAAAGTGGTTGGTACCTGTCCATATACATTTAAAACTACCTGTCCATATACGTTTAAAACTACCTGTCCATATACGTTTAAAACGTTCCTCAAGGAGTCCCAAGAATTTGTATATAAAAAGAACAACTTCCATATCAGATTATGCTCTCCATGTTGATATCCATCTGTATGCTCCTGAGAAAAAGCACCTGTTTCCTTTTGAATGTTTGGAAGTCTTTCATTAGCTAAAAGTACACCATTTTCTACCTCATGCTCAATGTACAGACTATTAATTTCCTTATGTGTGACACTTAATTGACTAAAATTATTAAC
Source organism: Chiridota heheva (assembly GCA_020152595.1). NCBI lineage: Eukaryota > Metazoa > Echinodermata > Holothuroidea > Apodida > Chiridotidae > Chiridota > Chiridota heheva. The sequence continues at coordinate 3,197,777 of JAIGNY010002250.1, forward strand.
TGCCCAAACAGGAGATAACATTTATGAATAGAAGGGGAAAACTACAATCGTAGCCAAAAGTGTTCTGACTAAACCGTTTACCAATTTTAAACGGCATTTTCCCCCACCTTCCCCCCAATTCAATGTTTTGCGCTTTGCAAAATACATGGTAAGATGTGATTTTCAACAAGTTAAGGCAATCAATTTGATATAAATCCTGTCCATTTTCTGTCATTTTTAACTTAAAAAATAATCTTTTAAACTTCAATAAGGAATTTATATTTGATAAATAAATAGTATCTACATCTCCCTAAAAGACGATATTTAACTTCATGATAGTTCCCAAGAAACCAACGGTTTGCACTATTTATGTTGTAAAGTTTGATCTATAGGTTACACTTTCTCTATTATTTGCTGCAAGCCATATATGAGATACATGCTTTTTGCATAGGCATATGCTGCAAACCGTCAAAGGGTGTGCACTTTGCATAGCGTACCCCTTGTGAATTAATTGTTTTTATATGCAAATTACTTCTAAATTATCATGTAATGCGTTTTTTCATGATGGTACATCCAATCTTATTTTTAATTTAGAATGTGCGACAAACTTGAAAATAATCCAAAAATCATACCTGCGTCCTGTGGTTATTTTTTAAATTGAAAAGGCAACATCAATGGTGGAAATTCGGCGCCCAAGCTGTCTATCTGCTATTTGATATTCAAATTGATATACATAATGTTTCCACTTGGCACAATGGCAGTTACCATTTATGCAATCCCCCACCCCCTCCCCCTCCCTCACATGTGCATAAATTGACATAATTCCCTATACAAAACTGCCTATTTCCACACATTCTTTTTATTCAAATACTGATTCACCCTTAAATCACATCCTACCTTTCAACTTTACTTACCCCACACACTCCTTTCCCTCCCCACTTAAATCAATGATCTAAAATAATGCTTTTTAATATACATGAGAATAAAATGTTATTTTGCCGATATCCTATGTATGATTCCTTTGGAAATTTTCTGATACAAAGTTCAGACTATATTCATCATGTTCCGCAGTTCCATCGCTGCCCCCCAGCTTAATTTTACACAACCCACAACATACTACCTGTTCCCTGTTGACTTTAAAGTTTGCTATTATTATTTTTCTTATCTTAATGTTATCCTTATTGCTTCCATATACTTTGCTCAAACAATCGTGGCCAAAAGTGTTGGGACAAAAGCACTCACAAATTTTAAATGGCATTTTCCCGCACCTCCCCTCATTCAATGTTGTGCGCTTTGCAAAAAACATGGTAAAATGCGATTTTCAACATTGATCGAAGGGAGTGGGGATTTGTCCCGGCTACTTTTGGCCATGTTTGTAGATTTAAAGTGTCATTGCCACTATTCTCATTAATAGCCCAGCTTCTTTTTAAATGATGATGAAGGCAGTAAGACGAATCTTTTTGTTATTTGGTATTGAATGACCAGGGGTATGGGTATAGCAGTCTGAAAAATGTGTTCTAGTTTTCAAGGTGTGACTGATGAATGTTTGTAAATGTGATGTGTGTGAAATGTGTTGCAGGATAAACTTCTTTTCAGTATTTTCTTTGAAAGGAATGTTTCAGTGGTCAGGCTTGTCCATCTTGTATTTGTTCTATTGTTTAGTACATAGATGTGGTGGATGTCTTGGTGTTTATACTCCAATGGAGGTCTGTCAGAATGCTGTTAACCTCAATTAAATATAAAAAATAGAATGAATTTGATATAAAAGTGAAAGACATTTCTTCTTAGAATTCTATACCTTAACAACTAGACAATTAATTACATTTATTGAAGTCTCACTGTACCATTAAGAGGATGTTTTTCATATTCCTTAGGGATAAATGGTGTACCAAATTTAACATAAGCCTCTATTTCATCGTATACTGTATGCAGTACAATACTTATTATAAAGACTGCTAAAAATGTCATGTGAAGACATACTACAGGTTTTGTCAACCTGGGGCCTACTATGTGGATTGAGCAACAGGAAAATTGACTCACCGTACACTCACTGCTCACGGGAAGATCATATGGGGAAAAGCTGGTTAAAGAAGATCACTTTGTAGTGCAATCAGTCTTAGAGGAAGTGCAATTACTGATACACTCTATCTTGTCTTGAGCTTCATCAGACTGTTTGTGTTATGTTTTTAATATCAGTTGTCGTTATTGATAAGTTTACATGTAGAACAGGAAGACATTTAATGAATGTGCGTCTACAACAAGGTGAATCATGATCACATTGCTAATGTTGTTTCCAAAATTGTGTCCTACAGCCTGCTGTAGTGAAGTTTCTAGTGTCATGCTGTATGCACCAAGTCTATGCGAGTCAATTGTGCTTGGATTTGGTATTCAATGAATTTGCACGGTTGTGACTTTGTAGTACTTAGTGAAGGATTATTATCAAAGGAAGAGTTTATCATATCATGGAAATAAAAGACTCTTCTACTTTCATGATCATATTGCTGGATTACTACAACTCCTCTTGTTCTCATCTTACACTGTAATGGATTTTTATTTTACAAAACCACATTTTGCCTGCAGGAAGAAAACTTGTACGTAAGCTTTATAATTCCTAAATTGTACTAATGGTGCAAAAATATTTCCATACAGAGTTTTATTATTTTCCTGCACAAAATAAATTTCCACATAATGAAAATTTGAATTAATTTTAATTTAAGTCTTTTATAGTCATGCATATTTTCTCCAAATTTCAGCCTTTGGATATGATGGGAGTTTATGTCTTATACAGTTAGAAGTTAATTGCTTATATCTATGAGATAAAAAAAACTCAGAAATCTACTACATTGCTGCAAATAAATTTTACATTAAAAAACTATGTTGCAATAATAAAGCAGCAAAATTGATCATATTTTAAGGAAGAAAACCTATGCTCTTACAGAATACACGCACTGTAACGCATCACTATAGGAATGATTATACCCAATGACGTCATGGAGGCCAAGCTTACGGCCCAGAACAAGGATTTTTCAGTGACAGTGTATTAGTTGCTTTCTTCATTTAATTATTTTGAGGCCTTCAGAGTGGATTTATGAGAGGAAAGTTATTTTTTTGTCTATCAATTGATCCAAACATTTTCACTAGTGGAAGCACTTATGCTTGTGGCTTGACCACTTTAAGCATCTTAAGATTGTTAGAAGGATATCCAGATTGTGTTAAGAGTTGTTGCTTTATAATGTACATATACATTCATTAACAATAAGATACAATTTGAAAACTTTGTGTAATTATGGATAATGATTCGTGGCATGTTAGTTTATCTTTGTGTATCTTACCAGTTTTTAGACGGGCATTTGATAGCTGTAATAAATATTTGATGACAGGAATAAGAAAATAAATAATTTAGCTGCCCTGCGAATGAAGAAAGTGGTTCTACTACTTGTGCTTAAACCTTTATGTTGCACGGCATTGTACTTTTTGTAGGATTTTGTTCTTGTGTGTCTACTACTATATTATCAGTTAGTTTCTTAAAAACCACGTTCAATTAGGTAATTGATTGTGTACAATACACACTTTTAGGGGTTTGCAGTTTAAAGCTAATCTGTTAATGAAAACAATTTTTCCTAAAATGTTCCAAGATGGATAAACTTTGAAAAGATTAAGGAAAAGAGTGTAGCAAATGATTTGTTTAGTTATTATATAATGATTAACCTCTCAGGCACTATGACCATGCCAGCAATTTTGATCAATCAATCACGTAGTGCAAAAAGCTTCTGTACCATGCAGTTGCCTGGCAGTTCTTGTGGAGCAATATAATAGGTGAATATTTCAAGGACTTGCACTAGCCATAGTAGGAAGCTACAATCTTGGACAAAACTGTTGGAACAATTTAGCGTTATGAGAACTACATATTTTATAGTGTTATTGTAACTCCGTAACCCCTTCCACTTTTCAGTGTTAGATTTATTTATGTTTTAACATCATTTCCCCTTAAAAAATACATTAATAACGGTCAACATTGAATGGGGAGGGGAAGATTGTAAGGTAAGGGAGGAGAATACTGGTGGTGTCAATGAAATTATAACAATGTCTTTATGATTCTATAATATTGATTCAAACTAGGGATTGAGGAGGCAATCGAAACAATTTCAAGCATTTATGATTTCTAAATGTTGAATAATTTAGAAAGTAGGTTCATGAAAAGCATCACATATTTTTGCTGTGTTTCAATGAGTTTTGCCCAAGATTGTAGGTCTTTGCATAATCTGAGCTGTTTTGACCTCTAGTCAGGTAAATGGCATGCAGAATGAACTAGTGGTTTGTTTGTTTTCTTTCTTTATCATATGATACTGACATGATATAGACATGATACTGACATGATATAGACATGATATAGACATAATAAAGCAAATCTTTGGACAAGCACCTCTACTGTACAAGATAATAACATTTATAAAGGCCATCTATCATGATTAAAATGTGGCGGTGTAAATCTTATTCCAAAACGATACTGATTGGCCCATCAATGTCAGTGCACATTATACTATTGTGTTTCGAACAATCAAAACACACAAATTGAAATCTATTTGCCTTCATGTTGGATATGATAACTGGCCTTTAAATGATGATTGGAATAATTAACAAAAAAACATAATGTATGTTTGTGTTTAGAATAGTACAAAATGGTTTAATACAAATGGTGACAAGCCCACCCATGGATTAACTCCATACTCCCCTTTCCCCCACCTGGCACCCCTACCTATCTACCCTCCCATTCCCCATATGGCTGATATTTGGGGACAATAAAACTCTAAAATAAAACATGGAAAGTAGGAAATACTTAAAACTTTCTTAATAACATGATTGAGGTTATTCCAAAGATGAGTGCCTGTAACAAGATGATCTCTAACTGATTTCTGGTCTTGTAACATTTACTCTGGTTGTAACATTTACCCTGGTTGTAACATTTACTCCGGTTGTAACATTTACTCCGGTTGTAACATTTACTCCGGTTGTAACATTTACTCCGGTTGTAACATTTACTCCGGTTGTAACATTTACTTCAGTTGTAACATTTACCCCGGTTGTAACATTTACTCCGGTTGTAACACTTACTCCGGTTGTAACATTTACTCTGGTTGTTGTCTTATCCAAGTGCTGCATTTGACATACTCTTCTTAGTTTGACCTTATTCTTTAACTTGAACACTTTTGGTGAAAGAAGAGTGTGTCAGCGCTCAGTGAAGTATCTAAAGTGTGACTTATATCTTAATCAAAACTGGACATGTTTCTTATTTGTTTTGGGGTTTTCAAAGAAAATTTCAGTAAAAATCGATTTTGATAAATCTGTAATTTGTCATCTGATGAAAGGTTATTGTCACCCATGCAGATATCTTAAAAGGTCAGGTGTACTTTGCTCCTAGCAGGAGGAAGGTTGTCCAATTTTGGTAAATTTGTACTTGTGGCTGATACTATCTTGATGTAGACGCATTCTAAATTAAATTTGAAAGGTTGATTTTGTACGAAACTCAGTAGGATAAGTCCGTTGACCTGTTGAAGGCAAGGTTTGTTGAAGTGGTTTGGTCACTTTCATGCTCAATATACATGTATGGTTTGGAGATCTTAGTTTGTTTGGGCCCCTGAGCTTGGTTAAGAATTCATTTCAGCATCTATGGTAGAATATGAAAGTCTTTGTAATGTTTGTGGTATGAAAATACCTGTGAATCAAGGTACACTCTTACACTAAGTTTTTCGCTATCATCTCTAGCCTCTAAGTCACTATATACTGTGCTGAAAATAGGAGAAGATCAGTATCATTATAGTTTGAAAAAATAATTACAAAGAGCTGCATTTTAAAAACGAAACAACATTAACGTTAAAAGTTCACAGAAATACTGTGCATTGCCAGAAATGTTAAAAAGTCCTCCAGCTGTTTTCACCCATAACCTATTTATTGGGACTTTACTTTGTATGTTTGAATCTATAAATAAATACAAATTGATCAATGGAGTTTGTTAATTGATGCTAAAATTTCAATAATTCAAACCTTCATATCTTAAAAAATAAATTTTGTGAAAACAAAGTTTGGAATATTTATTCAGAATTTGATTTGAGAGGTTTTCCAGCTCAGGACGTTGTCTAAACATGTGGAGGTTTACTATTGTACTAGTGGTAACATTAGATTGATTTTTCTTAAAGTTACAGTATGTCAAAGAAGTTTCAAGTCTTGACCGTCTAGTCGTGATGAGGTTCCTTGAAGTGATTGTTAGATGTATTATTTGAGTTATCATTCAATATGATTGGTTTCCATGGTTTATGATCAAGTTGCGACCATTGCAGAATAGTAACTCGCACATTACAGTACATACCCTTTGTGCATCAGTGTTACAAAATAATAAGAGAAAGTAATTTAAATCACCAGGTGGCTCCAAATCTAATTTCGTTCTTCAAATCATTTGTCTCATAAATGTATGATGTATGACAGTAACAAATGTACCTCAGTAAAAGAAGCAGTTATTATAGAAGCACATATGTTAGGGATGGATATTGGAAATATCTCCCCTACAAAATATTCACACATAACACTTAATTGTAATGCATCCTACTTTCTCAGTATATTTTGCATCAATTTTGATGGGGATTCTTGCCATTGATATGACTTTCATTCAGTTTGGAAGCTTCTAAGGTAAGGTCAAGTACTCAGGATATGCATCCATAAGAAGCTATTGAAGGACAACATGAAGCCTTACACCATGCACTTCCAGACTGTTGTTTTCAACATGCCCATATCATAAATCTGAGCCATAATACAATCAGTTAACGGAGCGTTCCAGGATTCATCAGTGCATTATCAAAATTAACTGTCAATTTTAGTAAGTCCAGAAATCATTCAACCCTGCAGAGTTGTTTTGAATCATCCTTGATGTAAACAAGTTTTTAAGAATCACTTTAAAAACGAAATAGTACGTGTGAAAGCAACATACGTCATGTCAGTAACCAGTGCTTTCATGTACAAATTACCCAAGCTCTTGAATCTTCTCTGAAAATGTAATAATCATGCTCTGCGTGAAAATTGTTTCTGGTGAGTGTTATAAAGGAATGCTTCGTTCTGTGGAGGAGATGAGTGAAGATTTGCAAGATTTGAGGAAATGATGATTAATATGTTGCATTTCCTGAGATTGGTGCAAGAAGGGGTTTTTGCTGTTGAACTCAAGGTATGTGAATTGAGTTCACAGTTGTTATCTCGGTAGTATCACCTCACATCATGATGTGATACGTTTCATCTCTATAGGTTAAAACCCATTAAGAAGTTAAAATCTACAATGTTTTACAAGCCATTTAATGCAGTATGAATAAGTGATAACTCTTCTCCAGATGAAATTAACTTCAAAATAAAACAAAAAAATTGCAAGATTTAGAAAATTGTATACAAATTATTCATATACAGATCCTTTTCTGGTAGAAGGCCCCTCTGTCCCTCTTGTACCAGCTCTCCTTCTAAATCATCTAATTCTGCAACAAGATGTTGTCTGGATAAATTGATGCTTTCAGTATAACTGTACTTTATGCTGATTGATTCAAAATTTATCCAGGCCTCTCTCGAAGGCCTGAATACTTGGTGATTCAATAACATTATCACATGGTAAATTGTTTCATAAGTCCACCACCCGAAATTTTTTTTAATTCTATCTGATATTTAAACTTGGTGTTTTCTTGAAGATTTGACAACATGGTAGAAAGCTAGAAAATATCTCCAAAAGATTTGATACCTGCTAGCAACCAGCTCCAGAGATGAGGATGTACTGATACAAAATATCTGTGATTGACAGTAATCTGATGGAAAACCTATTTAGTGAGGAAGATTATGTTTTAATCTTCTCGACACTATATTTTTTTTCTCTGGTGATTGAACGTTAAGCGTTTTTTACAGTAAAATTGCATTACTTGAAAATCACATCACATACTGTATTTTTAGATGATGGGATGGTGCAATGCTCCTTTATTTTCTGCTTCTTATCAAAGTGAGCTTAATTATGGATGAAATTGTTAATAAGCATGGCAAAATTGTCAAGTTTACGTATCAGTAATTAAGTAAGTAATCAGCATAGAAACGTGCCTAGAAAAGCATTGTGTGGGATTGTATGTGGGCAGATATCATCATACCTGTAGGCATTGATTTCAATCAGAATGTGTCAACAAGACTCAAAGAACTTCAAGCAAAAATGTATTCAGAAGTATGTGAAGGCTTAAAGTTTAGTTTTGTCACGTAAAGAAAGTGCAGCAGGTTCAAATATAAGTATATCATACCACTGCTATGAATGCTGCAAGAAAGGTCTTATCTAGATGTGTGTGTATAATTATCTACTTTTTATGGTTTTGTTTCTTAGGATTAAAGGCAGAGGGACTGAAGAAGGGGATGTTCTTTAACCCTGACCCTTATGTGAAGATGTCCATGCACCCTGGTAAAAAGAGGAAAGTTGGCCGATTTCTCAGACACGTTCACAAGGAACAACACAAAAGAACATCTGTAGCAGAGAATACTTGCATGCCAGTGTGGGATCAGCAGGTGAGGATTTGTTGATGGCAGAAATGCAGGATTTTAAACTCAAAACAAATTGAAAAGAGAACAACCACTTGACAATTTGTTGTGCTGTGAATTTAATAGCATTCCATACCCTTTGGCCATCATCCATCAACACCTTCATTCTAAAACTTGAGCAACAATTATGAAATTAAAAATTAGTAGTTGATTATAAATATTTTGCGTTCGTAATATTGATATAATGGAGATTCTCATGTCAAAGAATGCAGTTGCGCCAGTCATAAATGCAGCACTGTAGGCCTAACACCTTGCTATTGCTAGGCCTAGTCAACCCGCTGAAAAATCATACTCTACGCTGCGAGATCAAACTTGCATTGTTATGTTTGAAAGAGTAAAGACTGAAATGAATTCTGTTTGAAAATCCATGATTGAATCATTTTTTCACATTAAAGTGGTATAATCTAAATTTCAGACTCGCCTAAAAAATAGTTGACTTGCGTATGTGTAGGATGCATGAATGTATGTCATAGGTGTACATCTGGCTGATGTTTACAGCTTTCCCTTGAGCTGGTGCAGCTTTAATTGGTTGATGCGAGTTAATGATCAAATATTCAACTATTTGATGTGTGAACAACAGACCAAGCTTATTGTCCATAAATGACAGCTCGTTGTGGGTCCCACATTGCTAATTTTCCTTAATAGTGGCAACCTCAAATTTTTACCCATATCAGGAACTAAACATAATTTTTAGGATTAAGTAAGTTAACTTGCCAAAGTAATTGCTCTGTACCCAAGCAAACTATAGCAATTATTTGGTTCAAAGAAATCTTATATCTCCTCAAAAAGTTAATGTATTTCAGTAAGCATTTAGGTTTTCTGTTATATTTTGGTTTCATGTATTATATGATCAAGACATTGTATGTTTTCTTATTTCCACAGAGATTTGAGTTTACAGTTTCTCCAACAGATGTGCTAGAGATAGAAGTTAAAGACAAATTTGCCAAATCTAGACCAATCATTAGTAGATTCCTTGGAAGACTTTCGTTGCCTGTTCAGAGATTGCTAGAAAAGGTTGCCTTGGGGTGAGTTGATTGTTTCAATTAGAGAACATAATTAGTTAAGCAAATACATGTGGGGCTACAGTAATGAATGTACAACCCTATGTAGTGCAATTAGATAGGGACTGGAAAATAAATCAAACAACAGAACTAAAAATGTAAATACTTCTTCATTAACCATCACTTAAGAGCTATTGAAAAAATGGAACATTGGGATTCACGGCATGAACCAAAAATCAGGTTAAAACAATAAGTTAAGCAGTAAATAATTGCTGGATTGCATCTGTTCATAGGATAAAGAAATTTGTGGGAGTGTTAGCAATAAATTTTGCTATGAAAAAGCAACTGAGATATAGAGGAAATCCTTTGGTATTTTAGAATGGTATTTCTTTGAAGCATCATACAAAAGAGGGTTTTAAATTTCTCAGAAACCTTCACATATTTTATGAAAATGTTTTCCCTTTTTTAGATTATTAAAAACGCCATCTAGTCGTGTTTGCAGAATCTGAGTTTTATATGCATGTTGTATTATTTTCTTTGATGCATGTTGTATACCTTCCTTGATGCATGTTGTATACCCTCTTTGATGATGTTGTTTACCTTCCTTGAGGCATGTTGTATACCTTCCTTGATGCATGTTGTATACCTTCCTTGATGCATGTTGTATAACCTTCCTTGATGCATGTTGTTTACCTTTCTTGAGGCATGTTGTATACCTCCCTTGATGCATGTTGTATACCTTCCTTGATGCATGTTGTATACCTTCCTTGATGCATGTTGTATACCTTCCTTGATGCATGTTGTATACCTTCCTTGATGCATACCTTCCTTGATGCATGTTGTATACCTTCCTTGATGAGTACCTTCCTTGATGCATACCTTCCTGATGCATACCTTCCTGATGTATGTTGTTTACCTTCCTTGAGGCATGTTGTATACCTTCCTTGAGGCATGTTGTATACCTTCCTTGATGCATGTTGTATACCTTCCTTGATGCATGTTGTATACCTCCCTTGATGCATGTTGTATACCTTCCTTGATGCATACCTTCCTTAATGCATGTTGTATACCTTCCTTGATGCATACCTTCCTTGATGTATGTTGTATACCTTCCTTGATGCATGTTGTATACCTTCCTTGATGAGTACCTTCCTTGATGCATACCTTCCTGATGCATACCTTCCTGATGCATGTTGTTTACCTTCCTTGAGGCATGTTGTATACCTTCCTTGAGGCATGTTGTATACCTTCCTTGATGTATGTTGTATACCTTCCTTGATGCATGTTGTATACCTTCCTTGAGGCATGTTGTATACCTTCCTTGATGCATGTTGTATACCTTCCTTGATGCATGTTGTATACCTCCCTTGATGCATGTTGTATACCTTCCTTGATGCATACCTTCCTTAATGCATGTTGTATACCTTCCTTGATGCATACCTTCCTTGATGCATGTTGTATACCTTCCTTGATGCATACCTTCCTTAATGCATGTTGTATACCTTCCTTGATGCATGTTGTATACCTTCCTTAATGCATGTTGTATACCTTCCTTGATGCATACCTTCCTTAATGCATGTTGTATACCTTCCTTGATGCATACCTTCCTTAATGCATGTTGTATACCTTCCTTGATGCATGTTGTATACCTTCCTTAATGCATGTTGTATACCTTCCTTAATGCATGTTGTATACCTTCCTTGATGCATACCTTCCTTAATGCATGTTGTATACCTTCCTTGATGCATACCTTCCTTGATGTATGTTGTATACCTTCCTTGATGCATGTTGTGTACTTTCCTTGGTGCATGTTGTATACCTTCCTTGATGCATACTTTCCTTGGTGCATGTTGTATACCTTCCTTGATGCATGTTGTGTACCTTCCTTGATGCATGTTGTATACCTCCCTTGATGCATGTTGTATACCTTTCTTGATGCATGTTGTATACCTTCCTAGATGCATGTTGTATACCTTCCTTGATGCATGTTGTATACCTTGATGCATACCTTCTTTAATGCATGTTGTATACCTTCGTTGATGCATGTTAACTAGCTTTGCAAGGTATGGTGATTGGGGCAAACCTCCATTAATTAGAATGGCATCAACTTAAATCCTCTTTTGAGATACCATCATGTACATGTGGAACTATGCATGTAATATCTAATTAGAGATCAAAAACATGAAAACTTGTTAATAGTTTTTTTGTCAAATTAAACATAAAACAACATCAAGAAGCTTTGTATCTTGTTTGTACATAATGGATGTGGCTTTGATCTTAGCAAGAATATGCTAATAGCCTGCTTAAGAGGACCCTTGTGCTTATTTTAAGTTGATGTTAGTAACAGTATCTGATCGCCAACAAAACTGAAGTAAAAAAAAATGTTGGGAACCAGACTAAAAATTTCAAGTTATTGCTCAAATCTTTTGATAACTTTGTAAGCATTAAAAGTACTATGATATTAGGGTTGGTTAAAGGTTTGTGTGAATGGGAATTTGTACTGATGCATAGGAAGATTATACAGGCATTGATTATTCAAAGGAAATAATGTAATGCTTTTGTAACATTTGAGGGCAGGGTTATAAAAGGGGATGGAGGTTTGAAGTGTGAAATCATATCATTGAACCTCTCTGCCACTATACAACCTAAGTCAAATCATACTATTGATCCTCTCTGCCACTATACAACCTAAGTTAAATCATATCATTGATCCTCTCTGCCACTATACAACCTAAGTTTAATCATATCATTGAACTGGTCTGCCATTATACAACCTAAGTCAAATCATATCATTGAACCTCTCTGCCACTATACAACCTAAGTTAAATCATTTCATTGAACCTGTCTGCCACTATACAACCTAAGTCAAATCATATCATTGAATCTCTTTGCCACTATACAACCCAAGTCAAATCATATCATTGAACCTCTCTGCCACTATACAACTTAAGTCAAATCATATCATTGAACCTCTATGCCACTATACAACCTAAGTTAAATCATATCATTGAACCTCTTTGCCACTGTACAACCTAAGTAGAATTATATCCTTGAACCTCTCTGTGACTATACAACCTAAGTCTAATCATATCATTGAACCTGTCTGCCACTATACAACCTAAGTTAAATCATATCATTGAACCTCTCTGCCACTATACAACCTAAATCTAATCATATCATTGAACCTCTCTGCCACTATACAACCTAAGTCAAATCATATCATTGAACCTCTCTGCCACTATACAACCATAGTCAAATCATATCATTGAACCTCTCTGCCACTATACAACCTAAGTTAAATCATATCATTGATCCTCTCTGCCACTATACAACCTAAGTTAAATCATATCATTGAACCTCTCTGCCACTATACAACCTAAGTCTAATCATATCATTGAACCTGTCTGCCACTATACAACCTAAGTCTAATCATATCATTGAACCTCTCTGCCACTATACAACCATCGTCAAATCATATCATTGAATCTCTCTGCCACTATACAACCTAAGTCTAAACATAGTATTGAACTTGTCTGACACTATACAACCTAAGTCTAATCAGTCAGTCAATCTGTTACATCTTATTGTTTATATTAAACTATCCATGAAATGCTGTTAACATTGTGATGTTTGTAAGCATATATATCTGAATATACTGAAATTTCCACTGAACATCAAAGTGCTGTCATGACATATCGATTATCGCAATATCTCCTTTCCCACGACATGAAATATGCCTCTCGCGACATATCGTGATACCAAAAACTAATACTCAACTAAGAAGTTTTCGCGCAACTAGGCTAGGCTACTTCGTACATTACAATTCTAACGTCATAGTTCTAATTCTAAAAGTCAAGTTTAGGCCATTAAAAACATGCAAATTAATCGTGAAACATAAAACAACTACTTAAAAATGTGCCGTTCAGACTCTCACTTGGTTGGCTGGCTTACTAAACATGTGCATGATGCGTGATGAACATAAAAGTCACTCGATCATGTTATGTCATCTGCTAGATCTGCAAATCATTTTTTCTTGCGTTCAGCATATCATGGAGTAAATTGTAACTCCATGATCATATAAAGTTAGTGATATTAACAGTTTGTTGTCGTGAGTTAGTTTTCTTGAAAAGTGTCACGATTTATGATATATCGCGATATTTTTCTCTATGATAATCGATACATAATAGAGCCATGTTGTGACAGCATTGAAGTACTAGTGATTATTGATTGCTTTATTTGGCTTACAGGGAGAGGACTGTGTCTTACACTCTATGTAAGCGCCATCCCACAGACCACATCAATGGTACCATCATGTTCACCATGGACATACAAGAGCTTCCACAGAACAGTAAGTTTGTCTATAGGACAAGATCACTTTTGCCATTTCTTGTAACTTTTGTAGACGTGAAGAAATATTCTTTTGCTTGTTTGGCAGTGTAAGGTGTTTTCATTGGTTTGCTTCTCGTTGGAATTTACCAACTACATTACTGTGAAGGACATGCAAACTACATTACTGTGAAGGACATGCCTACTACATTACTGTGAAGGACATGCCTACTACATTACTGTGAAGGACATGCCTACTACATTATTGTGAAGGACATGCAAACTACACTACTGTGAAGGACATGCAAACTACACTACTGTGAAGGACATGCCTACTACATTACTGTGAATGACATGCAAACTACATTACTGTGAAGGACATGCCTACTACATTACTGTGAAGGATATGCCTACTACATTATTGTGAAGGATATGCCTACTACATTACTGTGAATGACATGCAAACTACATTACTGTGAAGGACATGCAAACTACATTACTGTGAATGACATGCAAACTACACTACTGTGAAGGACATGCAAACTACACTACTGTGAAGGACATGCCTACTACATTACTGTGAATGACATGCAAACTACATTACTGTGAAGGACATGCCTACTACATTACTGTGAAGGACATGCAAACTACATTACTGTGAGGGACATGCCTACTACATTACTGTGAATGACATGCAAACTACATTACTGTGAAGGACATGCCTACTACATTACTGTGAAGGACATGCAAACTACACTACTGTGAAGGACATGCCTACTACATTACTGTGAAGGACATGCCTACTACATTACTGTGAAGGATATGCCTACTACATTACTGTGAAGGACATGCCTACTACATTACTGTGAAGGACATGCCTACTACATTACTGTGAAGGATATGCCTACTACATTACTGTGAAGGACATGCCTACTACATTACTGTGAAGGACATGCCTACTACATTACTGTGAAGGATATGCCTACTACATTACTGTGAAAGACATGCCTACTACATTACTGTGAGGGACATGCCTACTACATTATTGTGAATGACATGCAAACTACATTACTGTGAAGGACATGCAAACTACATTACTGTGAAGGACATGCCTACTACATTACTGTGAAGGACATGCCTACTACATTACTGTGAAGGACATGCTTGCTACATTACTGTGAAGGACATGCCTACTACATTACTGTGAAGGACATGCCTACTACATTACTGTGAAGGATATGCCTACTACATTACTGTGAAGGACATGCCTACTACATTACTGTGAAGGACATGCAAACTACACTACTGTGAAGGACATGCCTACTACATTACTGTGAAGGACATGCCTACTACATTACTGTGAAGGACATGCCTACTACATTATTGTGAAGGACATGCCTACTACATTATTGTGAAGGACATGCCTACTACATTACTGTGAAGGACATGCAAACTACACTACTGTGAAGGACATGCAAACTACACTACTGTGAAGGACATGCCTACTACATTACTGTGAAGGACATGCCTACTACATTACTGTGAAGGACATGCAAACTACATTACTGTGAAGGACATGCCTACTACATTACTGTGAATGACATGCAAACTACATTACTGTGAAGGACATGCAAACTACATTACTGTGAATGACATGCAAACTACATTACTGTAAAGGACATGCAAACTACATTACTGTGAAGGACATGCCTACTACATTACTGTGAAGGACATGCTTGCTACATTACTGTGAAGGACATGCCTACTACATTACTGTGAATGACATGCAAACTACATTACTGTGAAGGACATGCAAACTACATTACTGTGAAGGACATGCAAACTACATTACTGTAAAGGACATGCAAACTACATTACTGTGAAGGACATGCCTACTACATTACTGTGAAGGACATGCAAACTACATTACTGTGAAGGACATGCCTACTACATTACTGTGAAGGACATGCAAACTACATTACTGTGAAGGACATGCCTACTACATTACTGTGAATGACATGCAAACTACATTACTGTGAAGGACATGCAAACTACATTACTGTGAAGGACATGCAAACTACATTACTGTAAAGGACATGCAAACTACATTACTGTGAAGGACATGCCTACTACATTACTGTGAAGGACATGCAAACTACATTACTGTGAAGGACATGCCTACTACATTACTGTGAAGGACATGCTTGCTACATTACTGTGAAGGACATGCCTACTACATTACTGTGAAGGACATGCCTACTACATTACTGTGAAGGACATGCCTACTACATTACTGTGAAGGACATGCAAACTACATTACTGTGAAGGACATGCCTACTACATTACTGTGAAGGACATGCATACTACATTACTGTGAATGACATGCAAACTACACTACTGTGAAGGACATGCCTACTACATTACTGTGAAGGACATGCCTACTACATTACTGTGAAGGACATGCCTACTACATTACTGTGAAGGACATGCCTGCTACATTACTGTGAAGGACATGCCTACTACATTACTGTGAAGGACATGCAAACTACATTACTGTGAAGGACATGCCTGCTACATTACTGTGAAGGACATGCCTACTACATTACTGTGAAGGACATGCCTACTACATTACTGTGAAGGACATGCCTACTACATTACTGTGAAGGACATGCCTACTACATTACTGTGAAGGACATGCCTACTACATTACTGTAAAGGACATGCAAACTACATTACTGTGAAGGACATGCCTACTACATTACTGTGAATGACATGCCTACTACATTACTGTGAAGGACATGCAAACTACATTACTGTGAAGGACATGCCTACTACATTACTGTGAAGGACATGCAAACTACATTACTGTGAAGGACATGCCTACTACATTACTGTGAAGGACATGCCTACTACATTATTGTGAAGGACATGCCTACTACATTATTGTGAAGGACATGCTTGCTACATTACTGTGAAGGACATGCCTACTACATTACTGTGAAGGACATGCAAACTACATTACTGTGAAGGACATGCAAACTACATTACTGTGAAGGACATGCCTACTACATTATTGTGAAGGACATGCCTACTACATTATTGTGAAGGACATGCTTGCTACATTACTGTGAAGGACATGCCTACTACATTACTGTGAAGGACATGCAAACTACATTACTGTGAATGACATGCAAACTACATTACTGTGAAGGACATGCAAACTACATTACTGTGAAGGACATGCCTACTACATTACTGTGAAGGACATGCCTACTACATTACTGTGAAGGACATGCAAACTACATTACTGTGAATGACATGCA
>JAIGNY010002250.1:3220000-3462500 GCA_020152595.1 Chiridota heheva
CAGCCATATTCAGAAGACCCAGGAGTCCCAGCAGTGAAGCAGTGGATATCCTCCATAGCATTGCCACTCGCACTGCCTCGGCACCAGCTCAGTCTGCCATCCCCCTGACTGTAGATGTGAGTGGGGAAAATGCATCAGCTTTCGATGACCCAATAACCCCCACAGATGCAATTATGTCCAATCCAATATTGCAAGAACAATTGTTAAGTGTAACTCAAGATGTCCAAGGGAGGTCAGAAACACTATCAGGTATCCAGAGTATATTATGTAAGGATGTTCTTAACGATGTATCGAGTGATACAACTTCCTCCTTATCTGCATCTAGTTCAAATTCAGGAAGAAATTCTGTTTCATCGACTTCTTCCAAAAAACTCTCGGGTTCATTGACACTGGATCTTCCATCTTCAAATGCACTTTCAGATATGGGGACACAGACTTCCCCGTCTCCGAGCAATATAGCGTCAGGGTCTGATTCTCAAGGGAGCCAAGCAAGAAATCACCAGGACAGTCCCAACACAAGAAGGAGAAGGGCGGGACAGTTCTCACAAAGTGTTCAGAATGAAACAATAGATTCAGACTCGGAAAGTGGAGACAGGGAGCAAGCACCAGCATTTATTGATATTGATGAAATAGTTACAAGTCCCGACAAGTCCTTAGAGAACCTCAGACGTACAGCAGATGGTGTTAGCAATATTTACGGAGAAAATAGACCGTTACCAGACTTAGTTGTCCAATCAGATCAGGTTTCCCTTTCAGGAAAGTCATCAGGTACAAATGAAGATGGCAGTCTTCAGTTAGAAATCAATGAGGAGTTAAGCAAGTTAAAACTTCGTTCAGGTAGTTCGGAACGGTCCTTAAGTGGTACAAGTAGCACAGGCGAAGTAGAGCGTAAGATTTTACTAGATCAGAAGACTCAACAGAATGATTTGGATCAGCCATCTTCAAGCCATGGAGGTGGGGTTGATGCAGGGGCTAGCACAAGCAGTACTATTTCCCCTGAGGAGGGGGATTCAACAATGCAAAATAATCATCATTCAGGGAGCACCTCACACAAGGAGGAGACTGGGGCGACAGGGGGTGAGCAGTCAGCCTCTGTGAGGAAAAAGACAAGTGTCGTTTGGAAAAGGAGGCAAGGTGTCCGGTCTGCAGACCCAGATCTGAGCAGTAAGTTTCTTTTCTTACGTTGTGTTGTACAAGGGCTTCTTCTTAAGTGGATGAAAATTATAAGACAACTGCAGCTGAAGATTATGTTAATTCTGATATACCTATTTAACACTTTTTATAGGTCTTTGGTAGTGTAGAGGCATCATTTTCTAGATTGCTTTAAAATCTATCTAATCTTTTCAGAAGCCTTGAAAGTAGCAATATATTTCATCAAAGTCAGGTATAGACTACATGTATTTTGTATGCTAATTTGTGATGTACATGAAGTACGACTGGTCCCGACTGGGCAACCTTTTCTGATGTATTTGTTTTTTCAATTTTCTATCATACTTTTTTGATGGGGTTCTGCAAATTCTGACAAAAGTCTTTTGAACCAATCTAGTGTTACTACATTTTCTGTCTGATATTGGGGAAAGAAATTTCAAAATTATGTAAACTTTTTCAGCTGTCCATACAGTGGTACAACTCAAACGTGCTATAAATTAGAAATTCCCCAAAATGTGGAACAACCATACCTCAATCTCAGAAACTTTACCATATCAAAAATGTAAAGTTTCCCAATGGACTATTCCACTTTATACAAGATGTGAGTTCTTATACCATATTATGTCCATTTCTTAATGAAAGTAAGATACAAATTCAACTTCACTTGGGCACTTTCTTTTTGACATTTCAAATAATTTTCCTCTGATAGTATTATGTATATTTACATTTTGATTTTATACATCACTTTTTTGTTTATGGAAACTCACAAAATTTGCGTTGCAAATTTTAGGATGTCAAATAAATACATTCTCGAGGTCGGACATCCGGCAATGTTGTGGTGCACGGCGACATAACAATGCTTTTTTGACGAACTCAAACTTAAGTCAAAGGGGAAAACTATATCATTGCAATCAATGGGAGTAAAAGTTTTTTTGTCAATTTTCAACAAATACTGGACAGAATTTATTTTCTTCCAATATGTTGTGTATTAGATAATAGTTTCCAACATATATGAGTACCAATAATTTTTGCTGACTGGCTGAGGCGACAAGTATTCATAAGAAATATCCCATTGACTATAATGATAAAGTTTCCCCTCCAACTTGGCAAAACGGTACTGAGCCTGTACACGATTACGTCGACTCTGACCGCGAGAATGTAAAGTTTTATAATGTGTGATACCCCCCCCCCCCCTTCCTCTTCCCTTTTTATCTTTCTTCTAAAAATACCTTTAAAAGTTATTATTTTGCAGTATGTAAGCTATCCAATCATTTTATGTTTTGTTCTGACATTCTTCTGGGCAATATTGTTTTAGATGATAAACTGCTGCTGTTTTAACCTATATGTATATATTTTTCTTTCAAATCTATAATTTCCTAGCAGTATTTGAAAACAAGATTTCACAAAGACTTAATCCCTGGAATATTATAGGGCACTTAATGTTAAACCTCTCTAACACTAGAATACACATTAACCTGAACCTTATCAAGTGCTGCTAATCTTCAGATTTGGAATTAATTATCAAATTTCCCATTCTGATTAAAGGTGTCGAAAATCTTTCCACGAAAATTTGTGACAGAAATAATATTAATGATTGGATACATCTTTAAATACTTTTCGCAATTTAATGTATTTTTCATCCGCAATTACATACATGGGGGGTGATTTTAGAGCACATATTTACCACATATACTGTTGTTTACTCGAGATATCTGAAGAAGAAAAAATAAAAATCTTCCTGCGAATTACGGATTTTCCCTCGGTAGTAATCGCTGGAACCGTAGATATTTTCCAGCTCCTAGTCTTGTGTCCAGTGTATTTGTTTCTCTGTACATGCAATATTCTGTATGGATCCTTGTAATGTACATTTTGATTGATTCAATTATAAATGTTTCTCACAATAGAGTTTTTTTGCATTGTAATTAAGTCAGTTCTTTTATTACCTCCAGTAATCATTCCAGATGCAACTACTTCCAGCACCAATGCAGGCTCTACTCCATCGACACCTGTGATGACCCCAAACAGAGCCACATACATGCGTTATGAGTTGCCCCCTAGTGAGGAACCTCTCCCCACTAGTAAGTGCAGACCTCATTGTCAGGTTCTTTTTGAAGGTGCATTATTGCTCTAGTTTAAAATACAGTATTTGAGACATGTCATTCACCAAAGTAATATCATAATTAAAGGCGAGTCTTGGAGAGGCTTTTAAATACCCAAGTAGAGCTGATCTTAGTGGGTGATGCGTTTCATGGTTCCATGTATTAATCAAAAGAGTTTTTAAAACAAGAGACTTCATTTCCAGGCACCAAAGAAACTAGGGATTAACACAGGACTTCGAATAAAAGGGCTTATGAATACATTAAAAAATTGTCACTTGTCTCATTTAATGACTTTTATAAGTTATACTGTATCTAATGGGTTTGAGGTGTGAACAATCTTACTTTCAAAAAATATATCCTGAAATGCCAGTGTTAATCATTTGAAGTGACAGGTTTAAGCTGGCAGTATATGTAGAACAATATTCCCATATTTATTCATATGATATTTCATTGGCCACAATATTTTATTTCTCTTGTTTGAATAGATTGGGAGGCTAGAATTGATCAATATGGCAGAATATTTTACATCGATCACACCACTCACATCACAACATGGAAGAAACCAAGTTTAAATCAGCAAGGGGGAGCAGGGCATGATTCACAGGAACCGGAAATGAGCAGGAGGCAGCTCAATAGAAGGCAAGTCATATGTGAATAGGGGAATCACAGGGGGGAAGAAAGGTGGGGAAAGATGCTGGGGATTAACTCACCTCAGTTCTTAAAACTTATTGTTCATTTCTATATTACCTAGTTATTATGTTATCATATCATGTAGCATATATGGTGCTATGGTATTTTGCTTACTTGTGTGTTGTGTGTGTTTTGCATTTCCTGGGAATGCCATTAAAGCTATCAAGAGGAAACTTGGTGGACGGTGATGTCACTTTCATGATGAGTCCTGTACCTCAAAGGTGAGAGGTCATATAATTGATTGTAAATTTTGCGTTAACCACAGGTTCCTGGAAAACCATTAGTGTTGTTGGGTCGTTACGTGGTGGGTTTGTTGAAGTTATTTCATCCCTTGACATAATAACTATCAAGTCTATTAAGATGTACACTTTGCACTCATCTGGAATGGACTTTACATTCTGGGTAGAACAGTTTTGGAATTATGAAAATAAGATGTTGAGTTTCTAAATTAAGTCTGATGTCTGAATTTACATTATATGCGATCTGATGTATTATGGGAAGGCAGCTCATGAGTGTTTTTTTAACTTTCTGTCCTAATTTAACAAATGGTAGGAGTATAGTTAAAAGTTCATCAATAGAAAGTGGCTGTTCTCCTTCAAAGTACAAGAGACGTTCAAAACAGTGGCTTAACATAGGGAAATCTAGAGATTCCTGCCCATTTATACATCAAAAATTTGTAAATAACACCTGAAAATTAAATAAACTTTACGCTGTTAACATTAATTTAGACAATATAACAACTTAGTCTAATGTTGTATTTATCTGTCCACATACTGTATGTTTTGAAATGAAATAACAGGGAAGTTTATAATGCTGCAGATTATTAATATATTGTTTCATTTTGCCAAGTTTAGTTCAAATACAAATTTCTTTAGATTTGATCATATTAACCCCTCTACTCCTTGCATCTGGGATCCTCCAATGAGTAGTTTCAAAAACAGTGAGATTCAGTTTGTTCAAGATAGTCTATTTCCAAGGTACACTGTGCCCTGTATGTGCAGGAAAATGTAAGTCTTAATTGTTTTCTTTTTTGCAGATATCAAAGTTTTAGCAGAACGTTAAGTAGAGAAGATAATCGACAAGTTGGAGTGCAAGATAGCAGTTTAGCTGGTAAGGTTGTTTTTCTTTTTAAGAAAATAGAAATGTTTGATTGATAACTAGGTATAAATTACATTATGAATTCACTGTATTGGTACCTTTGTTTTTTTAAAGGAATATTCCAGTGAATTGTATGCATGTATATGATAGAGGATTCTTAAAGAAACAATTTGGTGAAAAAACCAAGTAGATATCTTATTTCGTGTGGCAAGTAATGAAATTCAAAGTTTCCACCATTGTGTTAAAAGGTGACCAGTACATTATACATTGCGATATGATAGTTGCACTCCCAAGACAATGTAGTTCTCTTATTAAAAATACTTGGTACATAAGTAAAACATTTTCTTGTAAAGTGCATGTTATACCCTGTCTCAATTATTAAGTGCAAAATGTTTCAAATATTTTAGAGGATATTAATTTTCAAACAAATACATAACTTGTCTTGGAAGTACAGCTATGACTTCACACTGTTGAATAAAACTTAGTACATTTATCATCAACTAGTTATTCCAATCAACTTAACAAAAAGCAATGATTTTTTTTTTTTTAAAGTCTGTGCACCCTTGTTATATTTTCTACCAGCAGGGGTACCGGAGGCGATCCCACCAGTAGAGTCACCGGTCAGGGAGAGATCCATCCTGGAATCACCTGCCGTCAAATTTATCATCAGACCTGATTTTTTCACACTTTTACATTCCAATGCAGTGAGTGTCAATTTGTTTGTCATTTATTTGAGAGTAAAACCCTGTTAGTTACAGGATGAGTGTTGCTATGATTAATGTCATTTTTATTTTCAGAAGTTGAGAAAAAGAAGTGCCAGGAAAATTACATTTTGTTGAAAATAAATGATGGATAATCCCCTCACAAGTTTCCTGAAAAGTGACTTTTTCTAGAAATGAAATATTCATGAAATGACTTTACATTCTTAATATTTAATCAAAAGTTAGTTTGTAATTTGTTGAATGTGAAAGTCATAGTATCTGTGGAGATTTTAGTGATTATGACCTGAAACATTTATTATGACCTGAAATCTAGCTTTGGAATAAAGGAACGACACAATTGAGGTTTAAACCTTCAATTTCCACGCGCTTGTGACACGACCGATTTGACATGCACTTTTCAAAACATTATTTTACTTTGTCAAATAGGTCCATAGCAGTGATTCTGGTATTATTTGAAGAGCTCGAATAGTTCTTTCAGAAAATGTAACGTTTTGATGGGGTCATGTTGAAGATGGTTGAAAAAAGATGGGTTGAAATAAAGAAAATCACAAAAAATGCACAAAATTTAACAAAAACTATATTTTTCAAAGCATACATAACATACTTCCAGACCTTGCTTTTGCCTGAAAGCCCTAAGGGAACTTACAAAGATATCAATACATCCAATTATGGTCAAATTTAGACTGCTTCTATCATTAATCTTTTTTTGGCAAAAGTTGTGAAAAATATCATGATTTTTAGCCTTTTTAAGACCAAAATTTGGGAAAATTCAAAGCCCCTCATTGCGATACAACTCACCTATGTGAAACATACTGTAAGAAAAGCCAATTCACATGCTTTTGATTGAACTCAAAAAGAGCAACTACCCCCTCTTTATTCATGTCAATATCTAAGCATGAAAACAAATCCTCACAGTAGTACATACACAATGTAGTCTAGTGGTAACATGTATGATTAATGTGAGGGCGCCCCAGGTTTGAATACCACACCAGATGTGAGACTTTGTTTTTTGGTGAGTAATTACAGCGGTGATTGTTTTTTTCAGGTTTTTGGCAGGTTTTCTTTGAGAAAAAAATTCAGAGTATTATTGGAAAGAAAATTTCACAAACAATCTAAATATGTAAAGAAATTATCACATTTTCATTATTCACAGGAAAAAATAAAGCTTAACAAATTTGGCCTATTTTTGCCTAAAATTAGCAAATTTGCATGATTATGTCAATAGTTTCTTTATTTTGACATTTTCATTGAAAAGTCTATTGTCTCAGCATTCAAATAAACCAAACTTGTATTCCTAGAAAACGAAAGGAAAGTTCTGAAAATCAATTTTGGAAACAAAAAAATTCTGAAAAATTGTAGTCACATTTTGGACCCCCTGGGAACACTAAAGGTTAAGATCAAGTGGAAGGAAAGAGATTCTGTGATAGATTTGTTTATCAAGTAGTAACAAGATGTTGCTTTCAGTACCCATTTGTGTTTTGATTGTTCTCCCTTTGTGACACTTACATATGGGATACTGTTGAAATTTCCAGTTCTTTCCCAATCAAGTTTGATAAGTGCCAAGCACATTGCATATTTATAAAATTGGATTAATTCTTATTTATAATTGTCAGCTGATAAACTTCCTATATTGTCTCTCTTCAAAGGAAGCAAAATCCACCTTTCAGCGTAACAATTCCGTGAAGCACATGGTGAATCGTGTGCGGAGAGATCCTAACAAGTTCAAAGACTATCAGCACAACCGCGACCTGGTAGCCCTTCTCAACTTATTTGCTGACACCACAGCAGAGCTTCCAAGAGGATGGGAATCAAAACGGGACAAATCAGGGAAAGTAAGTTGTAAAATAGTTTTCCAGGTTACTTGTTTAAAAATTGAATGTGTTGTCAATTATGCTCATCAAATATGATAGAGAAAAGATTGGCATATAAAGCAACACTCGACAATTCCTGATGAAAACTAAAATCTTGGCGACAAAAAAATTGAAAAATGATAATTTTATTCGCTAGAGAATAACACTTTATGTCTCACCTGGTGACCAAAATTAAAGTTTCTTTGAGTAAGAAAAATATTTCGGCAGCATGAAATACTTTTATTCCTTACTGCCCCAAAATTACTGGCCTCCTAATCCCTTATTTTTACACCGTAACTTTGTCCCCACAAGCTGACAAGCCCCATGGCGCTGATACAATATGTACAATATCAAGGATTGTATAGTGTGCGATGTAGAGTCGACGAAGTTCCAAAGAAACTTGTGTAAATAAAGTGGATGTAATGTTCATATTTTGATAGCTATTTTATAGGAATGAAGATAAAAGACTTCAACTTAATTAAAAACGTACCCTGGATAGTTTTCTTATTTATTTTCCCAAGTACCCCTAAGCTCGTACCTTGTAAAAAAGTATGATCATTTTCCAGTTGGAAAATGATCATATGTTTTACTTTGCCAATCACAATCTTTACTTTTGATAATTGTTTTGTGTGTTCTTGAACTTAAAAAGAGTTGTCATGAAAGTATGTAGTTAAGTTATTCATGTAGGAAAACAATCGGGGGAAGAAGGGTTTCTTCATCAAAATTAGAATTTAAAACATGTGTTTGTACTGGCGAGTAACTTAACAATTTTGGCGATAAGAATTTTGGAAATGAGGGAACATGGTTGCCAGTTTTTTCTGAGTTGGGGACTACAAACCAAACGCAATTGTCGAGGGTTGATATGAAGTACAGCAACAAATTCACAAAGCTTTCTTCGGTTTAGGGGATAAAAGCTTCCACAATTATTTTGCTATGACTAATAAAACAAAATATTTCAGAGGTGTCAGCATGGATGTCATTCCTGGAATGTGTTTGTTGTGTTTTGAAAATATGTTTCACCATTTTGTAGATAAGTCTACAAAAGAGTGAAATAGTGAGAGTGAATTTCATTAGAAAGAACCTTGATAGTGGTTGCTTTTGTCAGTATAAACTTTAGTATGCTTCAACTTCAGTATTTTTGAAAATCATGATTATAGCAAACTGTTCATTCAAATGTGTTATAAACTTAATGTTTCAGAGTGTTTTAGAATGCAAAGTTGCACCAGAAATGTGTATGTCATCATTTTGATGACTCATCATTGTTTATTGTCAATGTATTGTAGTTTAATGTCTGCCAAATTGGTGAGCAGTTGATTGCTACGAAGGAGTCTTATCCCTAAAATGGTCATTAACTAGAAAAGATATTGTGCGTGTAAGTAAAACATATCTTTTCCTAATAAGAAATGTTTCTTGTTCTTATGGACAGTCATTTTTCATCAACCATAATTCACGGACTACGACATTCATCGATCCACGGTTACCCATAGATATCCTAGACCCAACATTGTTGCTGCAGATTCCAAAAGGAAGAGCGCGCAGTCACAGTGAAGGTGAGGATGATGTATCAACGGATCCACAACTTTTGGTAAGTTGGCCAAATTCCCTCAAAAGTTTGATGAAAATCTATTCAGTTAGCTATCATTGAAAATATTGGCTCTTACTCCTTCCATTCACATCTCAAGGAAAAATGAGACATGCTTGTAAAAGAAATTGATTTGGTTAAAAAAGTAACCGTGATTAATAGATCAAATCTTTATTATGTCGGGTTTGTTCCCATTTATACTGATCACATTTTCCAAATTCTTTTAACAAATTCAGATCATTTCTATAAAGGGCTGATAGCATGTAAACAATTTGATTCGTCTTTTGTACTTCTGTGTCAATAACAGTTTAAAAAAAAAAGAAGTGAAAGATAAAGTGGAAGTTCAGAGTTGATTAAAACAAAAAGAAAGGATACAAACTCAATGAGCTTAGAATGAACGATATTCTAAAAGAATCAACTTTAAGGAAAACCTTCATTACAGCTTATAGCCTGATGACTTATTATGTTTAAAAAGGAAGTAGAACCAACATCATATTTATGCTCCTCCAGTAATAAGTTCTCTTCTGCATATTTTAATTTCAGGGATCTCAAGGGGAACGTTTGGGTCCTCCTGTCCAGCCCAGGCCAGCAGAAACCCTCAGCAACCGGTCATCCCTTCAAGAGGAAGTACCTTTAGGTGAGGGACATGTTTAACAAATTTTATTTCCCCATTTTTTTCAGGAATTGATTATTACAATGCAGTACAGTTTCAGAATCGATTTGAGAGCTGATTGAGAAAAGAACAAAACTTTTTTGAAGCAATTTTCTGAACATTGACAGTGTTTCATACCCATCTACTGTACTAAATTATAGTTTAAATCACAGTAAAAGAAGGATTTAGATAACTAAGTTTGCATATTGACTTTTTTTTCAACAAATATCATATGTATATACAGTTTTCTCTCCTGCATGATGTTCAGTATTTGCCATCATACAATAATATCAAAGTAATCTTTAGCCTTGTCAAGCTCTTTTTTTTGTGTGTGTGATTGTTTTAACAAAAAGAGTTGTAAAGCAAAAAAGAAGCTCTAGTGTTTCTTTGGGATAAGACTTCACTACATTTTCCTTGATAATAAGATATCAGGAGGCTTTTTTGAAAGAGTTGATCTTTGTATGAAGGTCTTATACTGGAGGATATTACACACATATCTCTTCATGGTTGTAAGAAATAATAATTCATTCTATATTACATACATGAGGTTAAATATTCTTCATTCTATATCACATACATAAGATTAAATATTCTTCCTTCTATATCATATACATAAGGTTAAGCTTCCTCCACTTACATTCCTATATATATCTCATTCCTTCATATTTAATCTTTTTATTTTTGTAATTTTTGAGCAACAGGACCCTAAGTTTCTTCTACAAAGTGGGGGACAACATAAACTATGTATTTTTTTAGATCCCACCTGAAAGGGAGGACAAGCCCTGTCCTGACGAATTATGGCCATGTGCCCTTTTTCTTTAACCACTAGGATGCAACTAAAATGTACCAGACCTTGGAGCTATTCTTTCTTTTTTAATTTTTTTATTTGTTTTTTCACAACATTTACAATTTACATGTACATATAAATTTACATTTGCATACACATGCATACAAAACAATATACAATGACAAATTACAAAAAAAACAGATATACATAAGTAAAGTTATAGAAGAAAAGAAATATTTAATATATATATATATATATATGTGTAAATGTAGAATGTTGTGAAAGGGAGTGTTGTAAGAAGCTCTTGTGAGCTTAACAGGGTACAACACTCCCTTACATATAGTACAAGACAGCAAGAAAGAAACACCTTTTCTTTTT
This sequence comes from Chiridota heheva, assembly GCA_020152595.1. Classification (NCBI taxonomy): domain Eukaryota; kingdom Metazoa; phylum Echinodermata; class Holothuroidea; order Apodida; family Chiridotidae; genus Chiridota; species Chiridota heheva. The sequence continues at coordinate 3,231,008 of JAIGNY010002250.1, forward strand.
TAATAGACCCACCCCATCCAGCTCCTCTCCCACCCCATGAAATGAAGAGTTTGGAGAAAGTTTAATAGCCCCCATCCCATTATTGTCTATATAGACAGAAATACAAAAGAACAAATTAAAGTTGTATCTCCCACCCTTACAATTTTATCTAGCCCCCCCCTTCCTCTCCCACACACACACACACCATTCAAAAATATAGTCAACTCTAACGTGTCAAATACGTATACTCAGACTTTGTATGTATGAGGAAACAAAGAACTTTAGATGAAAGGAGAATAATTGCAATCAAACCACATATGGAATTGTAGCGTGTATGTGTCATTCCATTTACAATTGTTAAACTGTAAATAATCTTTGTTTTCTTTGTAGCGTACAATGAAAAAGTTGTAGCATTCCTGAAGCAAGCCAATATTATGGATATACTACAGGAACGTGAACCCGCCTTAGAGAATAACCAGCCTTTGAGGTAGCTTGGCCTTTTAATTATGTTACTCCATAATTTTGCTGTTTTGCCAGTCATATAAGAGATGCTTTGGAAATACCTGCAAATGGCAATATTTGTTCCACCTTTATGGAGATCTTTAACATATTCTCAAATTAAAAAAGGCAAGTAAGTGCAGCAGACCTGATTGGCTGAAAGAAAGCTTTACATTTATCAACCAAAGGTTTTGAGTTAGCAGGGCTACACTTAGACTTTTCTAAGTTAGCAGTAATTAATCAGTGAATATTGTTGTGATAAATACATTTAAACTGATGTCATTGCTGTGTACCTGATATAATTGCCCCCCCCCTAAATCTCTTTAAAGACTCCCTATTCAGTGTTGTCTCCAAAGTGGCCTCACTGAGTATGCTCTTGCAGACATGTCAGAAATTGCTGATGATTTTCACCAAACATTGTTGGTGGTCAGAGAGTCTGAGACTAAAGAACAACCAGATATTCCTCTGTGTGTAATTAATGAATGTTGCACCAGATGTTTCTTTAATTCATTATTGTTTTAATATTTTTGACAGAGAGAAGATATCAATAGTCAGATCAGAGGGGGTTGAAGCACTGGAGAGGTTAAGCAACGATTTTGAACTTACTCTTATATTAAGGTAAATTAACTTCTTAAGACCATTTCAGAAAAAACAACTTTGGTTTAAGTTTTTCTAAGCTATAATCAGGAGATTTAATAAAGTATATGTGTGGGTTGAATATTTTCCATATGGTTTTACACAAATATTGATTCCATCGGGGGACATGTCCTCCATAATTTTGTTTAAGGGGGTAGACATGCTTATGTCCCTCTTCCAATACTTGAACGAAACATTATGTATATATCATAATTATGTTCTGCCCTCTGTACATCCAACCATGTCCTATTAGAGAATGGTGAGTAGAAACATTGTAATGTGGTACATCATAATTTATATTGTGCTTGTAATGATACATGTAGTATACAGTGATAATCATTGTTAAAAATATTATGATTTAATCTTTTTTTGTAATAAGAAAGCATAGATTTCTCATGTTTATCATTTCTCCAACAGCCTTTTTGATGACAGTATAGCAAGCTTTACTCCCGCTCAGCAGCAGCCATTAAGATCCACATTAGCCAATATATCTCCGTATGAATCACCAAATCATTCACCACATTCCTCACCTGGTGAGTACACTAGAATTGACCAAAGTAATAAGACCATTTCTATTTGAAAGAAAAGCCTTTGACATCAAATAGATGTTAGTTGCTTGAAACTATTAAAGTTATTTCTTCGAAATGATTGTGTAAGAATATTACAAGTATGATTACAGTATAGTCAGTAATAACCGTACCGATATCGCACTTAGCGCAGATTTATACCACGAATAATGTCCTTACCGCCGCCATTGTATTCGTGTCTTTTATGTACCGACGGCACTTGGCCCAACTCTGCGCTAAGCACGTCCGATAATCCCATTCTAATCTGCTCCTCCCTCTCGGAGGTTGGCGCGGTAATAGTATTACAGGAGTCAACGTCTTATTGCAATAAGCTTGTTAGCACATATGTAACTGCACTGTGTATGATCCGAATCTCTGTACATGCATCACTGCATTTTAGGCATCAGTTTGTTTGATAACTTTTTTGGAGCGATACTTTTTGTCTTTTGCGGGATAAAGATTTATTTTGTCGTAAAACCTGTGTGTAGCTAGCGTAGATTTCTCAGATACTTTGAGAATGTAATTTGATAGACGGATGTTTAACGTTAGTACGATTTCGCTGGACTTTTTTCTTTATTCCATTGAAGTTCGAACATACAGTATGTTAGGCTAGTTGCCATGCCATAGTAAAACTGAAAGGCCTAGGCTCAAACGTTAATGCAACCGTAAAAATTCATAAGGAGGCAACCCAAAGGTTAAATTTGATCGAAAATACAGTTTGAAAACGTAATTGCTGTCATTGAGATGTATGAATAAGATTAATCATTTTAGCCCCCTTTGGAATTGCAAATGCAAGAAATAATTTACTGGGAAAGTTGTCAATTTCTGTACAAAATGTCATTTAGTTTAGGTCATTTGCTATGATGAAAGACCTATCTATGGAGCTTTAATCTGTAGCGTATTTGTCAACCAAAATTACTGAAGTATTTTTCTCTCTTTTTTTTTATATTAATGGAGATGATTTGTTTCGTTGCTAATATTATTTTTGTATAGCCTACACAATTACAATGTTGCATTGCATTTTTCTTTTCTATTTCAAACTCAAAGAAGTTTTCGCTATAACCAATTTTCTTCTTGTTTGGTATGCATCCATACAAGTGAAATGTTATGTTCATATTGTCCAACTACAAGGCAAGGGACACAGGAAACTGTTGAGTTTGAAAAAATAATAGCTGTTGCTACTGTAAATGGTCAGTCCCAATTTCCTCTGGTGGGGCAGGTAGCTAATGGATCTGAGCCTGGGACCCCCACCCTCCACACATTTTGGCTAGCTGCAGCTCTGCATATACTGTACCATTAGGCAAACAGACTTGATAAAAATGGTGCTTGCATATTGATTTCTAGTACTGTCAATATTGATAATTTTCAGTACTACAAATGAAGACATTAGAATCATCAGCTCATCCACAAAAGTATTTGTGAAAATAAAATAATAATAATAATATTGGGCAAGATAATACAGTAATATTGTAACTACTGAAGATGGGTGCAACAAAGGTATGTGGATGCAAGAAGGTACAGTAATATCAGAAATACTGTATATGGATGCAACTTGCAAGAACATTAAAAAATATTATAAATAAATGGATGCATGGATAACCTAGCCCTGGTCCTTCCAACCTTTCTGCAAGCATATTTTCTTTTTTGAAAGATGTCTTAGAGCCCAGAAGGTCACTTGAATTGTCTATAAAAAGTTTTACACTATACTCTTTGCAGGACCGTAGGATACCTTGGGATTATAGGAGGGGCCAAGCTCATCCTTCGCTTCATATAGCATTATTAAGCGTATACCTATATGCATTTACTATACCACTTTTACTATACAAATTTGCCCCAAAGGCTACTATGACCCCCGGTTGGTTGCAGTAGTAGTGGTCCCTGGTTGATCGCTATAGTAGTCATGGAAGTTAAAAACCTGACCAATATATTGTAGCACTGCTTGGTCCTTCATTTGCAATTCATTACTTCATCATTGAAGTACTGCAGGAAGGGGATTTCCCCCAAGGAGGGAAATCTATAACTAATTATTGTATTTTGTGGTCAGTCCCATTTGTTCTTAACGACTATTAGTTTATTTGTTCTTAACGACATGCTGCCGCAATCCCAATGTCAACCGTACTAAGGGATGTGTATCATAACCACAGCTATTAAAAATTGTTAAGTTTCTTTGAACTATATTCAGTTTAAGTTTTAACATTTATTGCCTTCAAAAGCAGAGGTATATATGTAAACTGGAATATAGAGTTTGCCAATTAAAACATTACATAATGTTCATCAAACTAAAGCAATAATCGTTCAAATATATATATATATAATCTCTTTTGGCACATATGACATCACTGTTAATGTGTCGTTATACCAAACAAGCATGCTAGTTAACCCTTACTCTACCAGCACCTTTTTGAAAATGCGCTCGGAGGCGGGGCCAAAGACGGGGCACCCAAAACGGCGATAATATCGCCGCGTGGTAGAGTAAGGATTAATCAAGGCGTGATTATTGAAGGGTCCTCTGTCTTCCAGGCAGAAAAGTCGGGCCCCTTCCGCTTTCGGGACCCGCTGGGCCGCCCACCGGGATCATGCTGCCTACATTTTCGGGTTGGCGATATATGTCGCTGGGGTTGATTAACCTTACTCTACCAGCACCTTTTTGAAAATGCGCTCGGGAGGCGGGGCCAAAGACGGGCACCCGAAACGGCGATAATATCGCCGCGTGGTAGAGTAAGGGTTAATCAAGGCGTGATTATTGAAGGGTCCTCTGTCTTCCAGGCAGAAAAGTCGGGCCCCTTCCGCTTTCGGGACCCGCTGGGCCGCCCACCGGGATCATGCTGCCTACATTTTCGGGTTGGCGCATATGTCGCGGGTTGATTAAGCCTTACTCTACCAGCACCTTTTTGAAAATGCGCTCGGGAGGCGGGGCCAAAGACGGGGCACCCAAAATGGCGATAATATCACCGCGTGGTAGAGTAAGGGTTAATAATGTTAGTATGAATCTGCCAAAATAAAAAATTTAAATGTTAAGATGCTCAATCAGGCATGATGAAAATCTTCTGTTTTCGATTCCTTGGAGATGTGCTCCGACAGAAAATAGCTTTGCGGAATATGATTATTTTAAAAACAAGGCATTGGGTCAACAAAATTTAAAATTTGAAGCAGGTAAAATGATAACTATGAATTGGACCAGGTTTCATCCTTTACCAACATTGGTCTTTTGTGAAGAAAATCCTCTCAAAGACTCAAGTCCTGTATCTTATTTTAAAAGAATAGGGCCTACATAATTATGGTCATACCAATATTCAGGGCCCCTGACACAGGTTTCATATTGCATATTTTTTGAATAAGTAACACAAATAAGACCAATTTGAAAACCATTGCTTTGATAATTAATACAAATAAGGCCAATTTGAACACCATTGCTGTGAAAATTATTTGGGGGCATGTCCCCCCCCCCTCCCCATGTCGGGGGCTCTGATATTCAATGCCTTCTGCCACCCTGATATTCAATGCCTTCTGCCACCCTAAATTCCAATTCTCAAGTGATAAAGCAATGCAGGCCTACCTATTTTGTGTGCAGTTTTGACAGCACTAAATTTTTCAGTGATTTTGAAGCCACAATAAGTTTGAACCAATTTTTTTTTTAACCTAACCTGATTGAGCATGTAACTTTATCAGTTCATTTACACTTTTTTTCTAATATCACTCACTCTGTTTTGAGCATTATAAACTGGAATCTAAAAAGAACTACTCTACACAAGTGGAAGAAAAAGCAGTTACAGCATTTCATTACTCCCAACATTACTTAACACATGCACTGGAAAACTTTATTTATCAAGTAGGTCTAATAGTAAGAAAGAAAGGTTCAACACAACACGAGCTAGACCCTATTGATTTAGGCTTCTTTTTTCACAGCGAAATGCTGTAGTTCTTTTAACTTCATACTGGCTGAAGCAGGTTGTCCTTGATATTGGATTACTTACAGAACGGTGTAGAAACCCCCAAAACAAATGTTGATAGGCCTACTAGGCCTTAGGAGCTACTATAAAAAAAAAAATATTATTCATGCAAAAAAAAAACAACCGAAGCTTTTTCAAGTTTTAACTTTTTTGTAAATTCTTGTTGACTTAAGACTGACAAAGCATTTGATAAGCATCCATACTGGTCCAGGGCTTTTTCAATGTATCTTGTCTAATCTGCAAAACTGACAAAGACTGGAAAAATATAAGATAAACATGTCGACATCAATATAGAATTATTCATTTCCCATCCTTAACATTTGGCCTAGGCCTAATGTTAGTACTACTAGTTATAACCGTGGAAAATATTAAATGAAATATTTCATCATTAATATTTAACAGAACCCTTCTACCAATATCAGCAAAGCTTAGAAATATTAACTCTTATGTCTAAATTCTAAATGCATAACCAAAAAAAACATTACAGCTCGATTAAACAATGTAGCCTAGCCTTTTTATTGTTATAGGATAGCTAAACTCAATCAAAAACATCGCCAGAATCAGTTATAGTTTGGCTGAAATTCTCACTTGACGTCCCAAAACTGTAAACTATTTTCACTCAATTTAAAGATTGATTCAATTTTCACATCAAAATTTTCTTTCGTAATGAATTTAATATGTATTTTTTTTTAAATTCCTTCTGAAAAAATGCAACGCAAAGGAAGACATTGCCTCTTTCGTTAGTGAACATTGCAAGTATGATTGAAGTCCTATGGCATTTACTGCGTACAGTGATTCTGGACCTTGTGATGCTCTGACTCAAATCAAACAAAAATATATCCCTGAGTTAAACATTAAACTGAGTGGAAGCAAAAAATATTTTACAAAAGATTTTAATTCCTATAGGCCTCGTGTTAATATATTTTGCTAAAGAAAAAGTCCTGCCAGGCCAAATCCGATAAACAGATTATTCTAACTGTGCAACGTTAGGAGTCCCTTTACAAAGCACAGGTACTTTGATCTTGATTGACATAATGCATACAATGCGTTAGCGATTTTTAGCGCGGTAAGTCACGAATCGAGCACATATGAATAAGAGTCTGCTGGGCTGCAATCTTGGTGATTTTAATGCGGTATAAACCCATGTTTAAGTGCGATTTGCGCTTGGGCAGCTCCAGTCATCATGCGCTAAGTGCGCTAACGCTGCACACTTAGCGCGTACGGTATTACCGACTGTACATACAGTACATGAGTTTTGCCATTTTTATCCTTTATATCCAGGCATGTGAGACTTCAGCTATTTAGCTGATTACAGCTATTTTCCAAGCTAATTTCACTTATTTTCTGCATAATTGACAATACTTAGCTATTTTGATGAGAAAATTGTTAAAATTTCAGCTACTTTTTTTTATAAATCATCACTCACATATCTGATATCCATTTAGTAGTTATATGAAACAATTAAAGGAGAATTATTGTGATACTCAAGTCAAATAAAATACAGTTCCCCAATCAAATATTACCATGAGCCTTAAAAATGTTTATCATTATTTTGAAAGTGTTTTTATGCTCGTCTAAACTCGAATGATTTTGATATGGTAAAAATTCTAATTCTAGTTTTTCTTCTGGCAACATGCATCAGTCTGAAATGCTACAATGCTGAAATGGTATTGGAAGCAATCAAACAGATCAATATATCACTAGGCCTACCGTTAGTGTCTGTGCACATGTATACTGTTAGCATCGCTATACTGACGACAACTTTCTCTGATTTTTTAATTCGCCAATATGGAGGCTAAGCTGATATATTGTTGAACAATAGTCATACAGCATTTGTGCACTAGCTGTATGTACAATGGGTATCATAAATTGTGTGTTTCCGATAGAAATGATCTAATAATGTGGGTGACACCACTCACGGTAATCACTCAATTATACCAAGACTACTTCAATTTGAAGTTTTTTTTCTACTGCAGTTGTCAGCCGAGCCAATCACAGAGCACCAGCACCTTATAGGAGAAACTTTGATACCAAGCTCAGACATTTCTATCGCAAACTCGAAGCAAAGGGTTATGGCCAAGGCCCAACAAAACTTAAGTAAGTCAAACCCTTTTCTCTCTTGCTTTGAAAACTGTGCCACTTACCACTTTGACATTTATCACACGTATCTTATAGGGTTGAGCCAGATAACTACACAAATGTTTGGGTAACATGTCTGACATTGGTGTTTGACCAGCCTTTTGAAAAGCCTAATGGATAATTTGGAGAGTTTGTTGTTTTGTCTTTCTCAGATTAACAATCAGGAGAGATCATTTATTAGAAGACGCATTTGGTAAAATCATGGCAATTAATCGCAGGGACGTACAGAAATGCAAGCTCTTCATTTGCTTTGCAGGTGAAGAAGGGTGAGTGTTATGATCATCTTACTTAAATGGAAGAGTCCGTGCACCATTAACACTGGACATGGTTGGTATTCCTCACATGGTTGGTATTCCTCACATGGTTGGGTATTCCTCACATGGTTGGGTATTCCTCACATGGTTGGTATTCCCCACATGGTTGGTATTCCTCACATGGTTGGTATTCCTCACATGGGTGGTATTCCTCACATGGTTGGTATTCCTCACATGATTGGTATTCCTCACATGGTTGGTATTCCTCACATGGGTGGTATTCCTCACATGGTTGGTATTCCTCACATGGTTGGTATTCCTCACATGGGTGGTATTCCTCACATGGTTGGTATTCCTCACATGGTTGGTATTCCTCACATGGTTGGTATTCCTCACATGGTTGGTATTCCTCACATGATTGGTATTCCTCACATGGTTGGTATTCCTCACATGGTTGGTATTCCTCACATGGTTGGTATTCCTCACATGGGTGGTATTCCTCACATGGTTGGTATTCCTCACATTCCTCACATGGTTGGTATTCCTCACATGGGTGGTATTCCTCACATGGTTGGTATTCCTCACATGGTTGGTATTCCTCACATGGTTGGTATTCCTCACATGGTTGGTATTCTCACATGATTGGTATTCCTCACATGGTTGGTATTCCTCACATGGTTGGTATTCCTCACATGGTTGGTATTCCTCATGGGTGGTATTCCTCACATGGTTGGTATTCCTCACATGATTGGTATTCCTCACATGGTTGGTATTCCTCACATGGGTGGTATTCCTCACATGGTTGGTATTCCTCACATGATTGGTATTCCTCACATGGTTGGTATTCCTCACATGGGTGGTATTCCTCACATGGTTGGTATTCCTCACATGGTTGGTATTCCTCACATGGTTGGTATTCTCACATGGTTGGTATTCCTCACATGGGTGGTATTCCTCACATGGTTGGTATTCCTCACATGATTGGTATTCCTCACATGGTTGGTATTCTCACATGGTTGGTATTCCTCACATGGTTGGTATTCCTCACATGGTTGGTATTCCTCACATGGTTGGTATTCCTCACATGGTTGGTATTCCTCACATGGTTGGTATTCCTCACATGGTTGGTATTCCTCACATGGTTGGTATTCCTCACATGGTTGGTATTCCTCACATGGTTGGTATTCCTCACATGGTTGGTATTCTCACATGGTTGGTATTCCTCACATGGTTGGTATTCCTCACATGGTTGGTATTCCTCACATGGTTGGTAGCCTCTCACATGGTTGGTATTCCTCACATGGTTGGTATTCCTCACATGGTTGGTATTCCTCACATGGTTGGTATTCCTCACATGGTTGGTATTCCTCACATGGTTGGTATTCCTCACATGGTTGGTATTCCTCACATGGTTGGTATTCCTCACATGGTTGGTATTCCTCACATGGTTGGTATTCCTCACATGGTTGGTATTCCTCACATGGTTGGTATTCCTCACATGGTTGGTATTCCTCACATGGTTGGTATTCCTCACATGGTTGGTATTCCTCACATGGTTGGTATTTCACATGGTTGGTATTCCTCACATGGTTGGTATTCCTCACATGGTTGGTATTCCTCACATGGTTGGTACATGGTTGGTATTCCTCACATGGTTGGTATTCCTCACGTGGTTGGTATTCCTCACATGGTTGGTATTCCTCACATAGTTGGTATTCCTCACATGGTTGGTATTCCTCACATGGTTGGTATTCCTCACATGGTTGGTATTCCTCACATGGTTGGTATTCCTCACATGGTTGGTATTCCTCACATGGTTGGTATTCCTCACATGGTTGGTATTCCTCACATGGTTGGTATTCCTCACATGGTTGGTATTCCTCACGTGGCTGGTATTCCTCATGGTTGGTATTCCTCACACACGTGGTTGGTATTCCTCACATGGTTGGTATTCCTCACATGGTTGGTATTCCTCACATGGTTGGTATTCCTCACATGGTTGGTATTCCTCACATGGTTGGTATTCCTCACATGGTTGGTATTCCTCACATGGTTGGTATTCCTCACATGGTTGGTATTCCTCACATGGTTGGTATTCCTCACATGGTTGGTATTCCTCACATGGTTGGTATTCCTCACATGGTTGGTATTCCTCACATGGTTGGTATTCCTCACATGGTTGGTATTCCTCACATGGTTGGTATTCCTCACATGGTTGGTATTCCTCACATGGTTGGTATTCCTCACATGGTTGGTATTCCTCACATGGTTGGTATTCCTCACATGGTTGGTATTCCTCACATGGTTGGTATTCCTCACATGGTTGGTATTCCTCACATGGTTGGTATTCCTCACATGGTTGGTATTCCTCACATGGTTGGTATTCCTCACATGGTTGGTATTCCTCACATGGTTGGTATTCCTCACGTGGTTGGTATTCCTCACGTGGTTGGTATTCCTCACGTGGTTGGTATTCCTCACGTGGTTGGTATTCCTCACGTGGTTGGTATTCCTCACGTGGTTGGTATTCCTCACGTGGTTGGTATTCCTCACGTGGTTGGTTGGTATTCGTGGTTGGTATTCCTCACGTGGTTGGTATTCCTCACGTGGTTGGTATTCCTCACGTGGTTGGTATTCCTCACGTGGTTGGTATTCCTCACATGGTTGGTATTCCTCACATGGTTGGTATTCCTCACATGGTTGGTATTCCTCACATGGTTGGTATTCCTCACATGGTTGGTATTCCTCACATGGTTGGTATTCCTCACATGGTTGGTATTCCTCACATGGTTGGTATTCTCACATGGTTGGTATTCCTCACATGGTTGGTATTCCTCACATGGTTGGTATTCCTCACATGGTTGGTATTCCTCACATGGTTGGTATTCCTCACATGGTTGGTATTCCTCACATGGTTGGTATTCCTCACATGGTTGGTATTCCTCACATGGTTGGTATTCCTCACATGGTTGGTATTCCTCACATGGTTGGTATTCCTCACATGGTTGGTATTCCTCACATGGTTGGTATTTCCTCACATGGTTGGTATTCCTCACATGGTTGGTTGGTATTCCTCACATGGTTGGTATTCCTCACATGGTTGGTATTCTCACATGGTTGGTATTTCCTCACATGGTTGGTTGGTATTCCTTGGTATTCCTCATGGTTGGTATTCCTCACATGGTTGGTATTCCTCACATGGTTGGTATTCCTCACATGGTTGGTATTCCTCACATGGTTGGTATTCCTCACATGGTTGGTATTCCTCACATGGTTGGTATTCCTCACTACTTGCATGGGTTCAGGGAATTGAAATATTGATGTCTTTATGAGTATTTTTGTGTTCAACATGTATTGTCTGGTATATTTAATAGTTGTGTCATTATTTTAAAAAAAAAGCATTTTTTTTGCCAGTGGCTGCAGAGTCTGTCAAATTTTTCAAATTTAAAGCATGTTTGAAACAGTATGTAAATAAGTGGCAAGAAATCAGTTAGTTTTAAATTTGTGAGTGAGTGTGGGATAGGTCCAAAGCCTTCAAAGTATAACATTCTCAATGCATAAGAAGGAGTGTGAAGCGAATCATTAGGTATTTAAACATATATCTTTACTGACACCTTGGAATATTATTTATACATAAATATGTTCAAACATGCAGTAGATGTTTGATTTTCAGGCAATGATGCAGTATGATTGAACCTTCTTTGTTTGTCTCAATCAATTGCTCTTGTCACATGACATGATTTCATTGGAATTAAACCAGACGTTTACCTCTCCTTGTTTTGCAGCCTTGACTATGGCGGACCGTCTAGAGAGTTCTTCTTTCTGCTTTCCCGTGAACTCTTCAATCCGTACTATGGTTTATTTGAGTATTCCGCTATTGATACATACACAGTGCAAATAAGTCCTATGTCAGCCTTTGTAGATAACTATTTGGAATGGTAAGTGTTGAATAACCACAGACTCTTTAGACTATATGTGTCCCTTTCTGTGTCTGTGCCTTCAGACTATGTGTCCCTTTCTCTCTGCCTTCATATTCTTCAAAATGGTATTTTGTTTATTCATATTGTTGTAGATTACTTTTAATTAATACAGTCATAAACAGCTGTGTTGAGATGTTTTGCTTGAGGTCACTCTCTCTACATTATTTTGGATTAATTCACTTTGCTACTCCTTGCTGTTATTTCTTTTATCTCTCTTTAATGTCAAACTCATATATACATATATTTACTTCTAATTATACCTTACCTTCCATGCTATAAATATGCAATCTGGTCACATGACCTGATTCTAACGCACTTCTAACCGACCTTAAAAATGTAGTTACCAACTCAGTCCTGACCTTCATATAACCTCTACTAACACTCAACTTCTTTTCAGCGTGTTGTTATCACAACATCGCTAGAACTGGTCAAATTTTCTTTTATAAATTTAACCTTTCTCTAACAATTTTCTCCCTTGCAGGTTTTTACACTGCTCAGTCTTATCTGGTTCGCCTTTTCAAGTCTTCTGAGGTAAGACAAAGTAGCCATGGGTCTGGGATTTCTCTGGTCCAACTCACAGGACTTTCCCGTTTAGCCTACACTTAGGATAGAGTGTTTTTGTCTACATCTGTACAAAGCGGGTGGCTAGTTCAAGAGAGTCCCACTCTCGCAGCGGGTGTTTTTAGGTCCTAGAGCACCAAGTGTGCCTGTCTAGTGGACCTCTTGCCCCTGGGTTTAAGTGTTTTTCACCCTCGGCCCCGCCCTTACACGAGGAGAGCCTAGCGTTATACCATGTATTGTATTAACATGTTAGGATATCTTCAGTACAGCTTCTCGTATGCATTAGGCCAATTTCTTCAATTGATGTTGGTGCATGCGCATTGGGTTAACGTCACCACAGGGTGATTGAGGAGGTTTCTTACAGCTTCAAGGAGCTATAGTTGTTACAAGAGAGCCTATATTTTATTTAACATTACCAGTACATATCGAGTGTTCGTTTTTCTCGCATATATTTAAGACAAAGTTTGTAATTTTTAAGCTTGAGTTTTGGGGCGTTGGAGAGACGTTACAAAGACCGCACCTTTGTTAACCGGACTCTCAGATTTGCTCAACGCGACAGTTGACCAACTTGCCCGAGCCTCCCCAAAGGTAGTCTGGGAGAGGCGCGAAAATGTTCTCTCTCTCCTTGGACTCTCTGATGCCACTCAGACGGACCTTTGGCACTTACCAACACAAGGCCCGGACCTAATTGCAGGTCACTTCCGAGATATACTGTCGTGCCAAGCTGGCCGCCAGAACGATCTCAGAAGCTGTTAGCAAAGACGAAGTGTTTTTCTTCTTTTCCCCCGCACGTCTTCACCCTTCGGCCCCGATACGGGGCCGAGGTGCGTCTAACCATCGACGGGCCCATCGTCGCTGTAACGCAGTAACAGAACCCTATACAGCTTCTTCCTCTCGCCAGGAATCCCCTTCGTGGACCGGCAAAGTGAACGTGGCAGAGACCGGGCAACGCTCCTTCCCCTCTGAATGCAGAGCGAGTACCTCCTCCCGAGGGAGAGGGAAGGGCAAGGGACAGCATTTTTGACCCAGCCCCGATGCCCTTGTTGACGGGCGTTCCAGTCGGGGGGGCATTTGGGGAAATTTTCAGAGGCATGGGAGAGAGTCACCACAGACAAATTTGTGCTACGAACCATTCGACAGGGTTACCGTCAAGACTTCACGAATTCCCCACCCCAAGGGTGGGTCTTTTGCCCCACCCCCACGCCTCATCTGAGCGACCACGCAGAGTTGTTGAGGACAGAAATCAGGGAACTGCTGGCAAAGAGCGCCATCACCCCCATTTCGAATCTTCCCAGGAACCTCATAAAGTCCACGTTTTTCTAGGCCCCCTAAAAAAGGGAACAAGTGGGGCCCGATAATCAATCTGAGACCACTCAACAGGTTCATTCCTCCGTTGAAATTTAAGATGGAAACTTTTCACTCCATCCTCGTTCAGTTGACGAGGCGCTTGTGGGCCACCTCTGTTGACCTCATGGACGCATATCTCTATGTGCCGATGCTGGAGGAACACAGGCGTTTTCTGTCGTTCCAATTCGAGAGAGTTACGTACACATTCAGGGCGTTACCCTTTGGGCTATCGACTACCCCCAGGGTCTTCACCCGAATAACGAGAGTTCTAGCGGCTTTCCTACGAAATCAAGGCATCAGAATCTTTATGTACCTAGACGACTGGCTGATCGTCGCAGTAGATGCAGCCACGGTCGCGGAACACACAAACGTAGTCATGAGAGTGGCACAGGACTTAGGGTGGGTGATCAACCTCACCAAGTCCAATCTAGTTCCTTCTTAGACTCCCACTTTTCTGGGAGCAGTTCTGGATTTTACTCAAGGTCGTATACGACCGGCGGTGGAGCGGATCCTAGCCCTGGGGGCGGGAGCTGACGTCCTTCTCTCGCTACCGGGCGGGGAGCGCATTTAGCATGGTTCCAAGTCGTGGGATTTTGGACGGATACTTGGTGTGGTCAGCACATCAATCTGTTGGAACTAGAGGCATTACGCCAGGCTCTTGTTCATTTCCTACCAAGGGTACGGAGCAGGAATGTTCTCATACGCACCTACAACACCACAGTAGTGGCGTTTATTAACAGACAGGGAGGCACGAGATCCAGGAGTGTTTGGATCCTAGCCAAGTCCCTTCTGTCTTGGTGCATGACGAACAAGGTCACACTCCAAGCGGTCTACCTGCCAGGCAAGGAGAACAAGATTGTGGATCTCTTATCTTGCCTCCAAGGAGCCCCCACAGAATGGGCCCTCCTGCGGGTGGCCGATGCGATCTGATTGACCTTCGGTCACCCAGATGTGGATATGTTCGCATCCATGGACAACCACAAGCTACCAATTTTTTGCACTCTGGCAACCGACCCGATAGTCTGGAAAGTCAACGCATTCACGATCAGGTGGACCCACTTCATGGGCTACACCATCCCACCGTTTGCTCTGGTACCGAGAGTGCTGGGCAAGGTGATGTACGATCAGTGTCCCATGTTTTTTCTGGTAGCTCCCAACTGGCCCGGCCAACTGTGGTTCCCTCAGCTGCTCAATCTTGTTGCAGGTTTCTCATATGAGCTTCTGGTCACGGACGAGTTAGTCTCAATCCCGGGCTCCGGCAAACTGCACCACAATCCAAGAGTACTCCATTTGACTGTGTGGCCTCTATCTGCGAATCCCTTGTTTCGCAGGGTCTTTCAGAGGCAGTCGCCCAAATGGCAGCCTGAAGCTTTTTGGGGATGTATGCTTCCAGACTCGGAATGTTCCAAAACTGGTGCCAGGATAGATCAGTTTCTCCGCATACTTGGTGACGTAGCAGATTTTTTGTTGGTCTAGTTTAACCTGAATAAATCCATCAATACAGTCAAGGGGTTCAGGACAACCATAGCAGCTATCCACCGGGGCTTTCTAGATGGCTTGACGGTTACCTCTGGAAAGATTAATTGAAGGAATGTTTTTACAAAGACCTTCAGTTCGAAACCTTGCTCCTCCTTGGGATATGCAGGTGGTTCTCGAGACATTAGCACGGGCTTCATTTAAGCCTTTCCCAGAATGTCCACTCAAGGAAGTGACGATCAAAATGGTATTTTTACTTTCCGCAGCCTCTGCTAGATGCAGAGGCGCCATTCACACTTTCGCTCAAAGAGGGCCATATTTGCTTTGAATCGGGGGCGTTTGACTCGGCCCGACCCGGCCTTCTTAGCCAAGAATCAGACAGGTGTTTTTACCTGAACCTATATTTTCCTTCCGTCACTCGCTACGTTTTCTGACACGGCAGAGGACAAGGCCTGGTGCCCCGTTCGATGTCTCAAACACCATATTAAACGTACGCAATCCTATCGCCTTATTCGTATCCTTACAAAATCTGCATCGCGCCGTCTCGCGTGATACGATTTCACGTTGGATTGTTCTGGCAACCACATACAATAAATCCGCATTATTCACGGAACGTTCGGTTTAGGCACATCAGGTATGAGGCGTAGCTACATCAGTTGCACTTTTTGGTGGGGTTTCCCTCAATGAGATTCTTCGTGCTGCGATGTGCACCAGCCACATTCGTCTACGCATATCTGAACGATATACTAGACTATCAAGGCGGAGTTGCAAGGGGTTTTTTCAAAAAGAGGGCCACTCCTTTCTTGAGGTGAATATTCTCGCTTTCAATTATTCACCTTCTCTCGTTCTGTTGGAGTTATTACGTTAAATTTCTTAACGTCTTAATCGTTCACTAAGAGATTTCAGCAACTGTTTTGTCACACGTTTAATTTGTTTCTTTTTACAAACAAACATTTTTGGCCGTTCTGGCTCTTTTTATTTTGTTTATTCCGACTAACGAAACTTTGCCGTTGTTTTGGCGATTCTTCTTTCGTTGTTTTACTAATGGAATTTTGCCGATCTTCGGCACCTTTCATTTTGTTTATGTTTTACTAGCAAGGTTTTGCCGCTGTTCTGACAGCTTCTGCTTAGTTTAACTTTACAAACGGTTTGATCCTTCATGCTTTCTTAAACCGATCCGGTCCTTTGGCGAACCTGGTGAGTTTTCGTCATGGCGTTTTGAGCGTTGTTTACAGTTTGAATCTGTTCACTAACGGATTATGTTCTGCATGTTTTCGCGCATGATTAATCTTTGTTCTGTAGACGTTTTACTTCAGTTATTCTCAACAGAGTGCTCTCTGTTCTCTTGTCATATTCTAGCAGTGGGTTACTATTTTTGATACTTCCTATTTGGAGGTCTTTCGTCCTTAAGAGGAGAAGGAATTTCGTCCTTTAAGCAGGATAAGACTAGTGCGAGTTTTAGTACCAGCCTTTAAAAATTGTGCTGCGACCTGAACTCCCTTCCTTCCTATCCTCGGTTGCAATCTGATTGTATATTATAGCATGGAAGGTAAGGTATAACTAGAAGTAAATTTACCCCGCTAAGCGTAGCGGGGATATTTACCAGAGTTATACTTACCTTCCATGCATCCCTGCTCGCCTCCCCTCTCGTTCAGGCCTCAGTGGAATGTTAAGTGAGGGTTAGTAGAGGTTATATGGAGGTCGGGACTGGGCTGGTAACTACATTTTTAAGGTCAGCTAGCATGGAGGGTAAGTATAACTCAGAAATAGAAGTGTGTTAGAATCAGGTCATATGACCAGATTGCATATTTATAGCATGGAAGGTAAGTATAACTTTGATTAATATCCCCGGCTTGAACTTTCGTGGTTTAGCGGGGTAAATATATATATATATATATATATATATATGTATATATATATTTATATGTATATGTATTTATATATGTATGTGTGTATTTATATATATACATGTGTGTATATATATATATATATATATACACATATATATATATATATATACATATATATATATATATATATATATATATATATATATATATATATATATATATATATATATATATATATATATATATATATACATATATATATATACATATATGTATATATATATATATATATATATATATATATAGATATATATATATTATATGTATGTGTGTGTATATATATATATATATATATATATACATATATATATATATATATATATATATATATATATATATATATATATATATATATATATATATATATATATATATATATATATATATATATATATTATATATATTATATCAGGGTGGGGGAGGGAGAGAGAAAGAGCAGTGTAATTCATGCATGCAAATTAAACAATGTAGAACAAAGTAATAATAATGATATGCATTCAAATCAGTCTTGCAACATAAAATTACAATAATTTCATGTTTATTGTTTTGACATTTTCAATGCAAAACACTCTCATTCTACCGAAGTTCATTAACATGTGCATCTGTGTGTCTTCTTCAAGATTTTCTTCCTGTCATTATAAATTGGAATTTTACTTTTTGAATTTTGTAAAACAGGTTCAGATTTTGTGGAAGGGTGGTAGGCCTGGCCATAATCCATCATTTCCTTTTGGATGCCTTCTTCACCCGTCCTTTCTACAAGGCATTGCTACGACAACCATGTACGCTGGTGGATCTGGAGCAGTTAGACGCAGAGTTCCACCAGAGTCTGCAGTGGATGAAGGATAATGACATCACAGATGTCCTGGATCTCATGTTCACAGCTGACGAAGAGGTTTTTGGGCAGATTATCGAAAGAGAGCTGAAACCCAATGGAAAGAACATTCCTGTTACGGAGAAGAACAAAAAAGAATACATTCAGAAGATGGTGAAGTTTAGGATAGAGAGGGGTGTGTCTGATCAGGCAGAGGCTTTGGTGAAAGGATTTTATGAGGTGAGAAAATTTATCTGATTGAAATCATTTTTGATGCATTTGTTGTATGGTATATTTATGCCATTGTGTTTATGCACAAGACAGGGAAGCGTGGTAGTTCAGTGGTTTAGCATCTTCTCCACAGATAGTAAGTTTGATTCCCTCTCTAGTTGCCATGTTGTGTTCTTGAGCAAGATGGGAAAGCGTGGTAGCTCAGTGGTTTGGCATCTTCTTCACAGATACTGGGTTTGATTCCCTCTCATGGATGCCATGTTGTGTTCTTGAGCAAGATGGGGAAGCGTGGTAGTTCAGTGGTTTAGCATCTTCTCCACAAATAGTAAGTTTGATTCCCTCTCTAGTTGCCATGTTGTGTTCTTGAGCAAGATGGGAAAGCGTGGTAGCTCAGTGGTTTGGCATCTTCTTCACAGATACTGGGTTTGATTCCCTTTCTGGTTGCCATGTTGTGTTCTTGAGCAAGATGGGGAAGCGTGGTAGCTCTAATGGTTTAGCATCTTCTCCACAGATAGTGGGTTTGATTCCCTCTCTGGATGCCATGGTGTGTTCTTGAGCAAGACGGGGATGCGTGGTAGCCCTAATGGTTTAGTATCTTCACAGATACTGGGTTGGATTCCCTCTCTGGTTGCCATGTTGCGTTTTTGAGCAAGACGGGGAAGCGTGGTAGCTCAGTGGTTTAGCATCTTCTCCACATATAGTGGGTTTGATTTCCTCTCTGGATGCCATGGTGTGTTCTTGAGCAAGACAGGGATGCGTGGTAGCTCTAATGGTTTAGTATCTTCACAGATACTGGGTTTGATTCCCTCTCTGGATGCCATGTTTGTAATTGAGCAAAGACACTTCATTTCTGATTGCTCCAGTCTACTCAGGTGTGTCCTGTCCAGGGGAGTAAAGTAAGGAAACCAAGGATAAGCATCAGCCTATATGAGCCTTCATTGTCTTGGGAGATATTAGACAAGACTGATATTAGTGGAACAGCTATAAAATTCTTGAGTAGGTAAATAATCATACTGTAGGTATATATTACAAAATTCATGGGAGAGGATTTTATTCCTTGGCATTACAGAGTAAAAAAGAATTTGCTGATTAAGATGTACGTGTAAAGATGATAGATGATAATTCTGATTTTGTATTTTTCTTTAGTGTTGAATTTTAGAAAAATGCACAAAAAAATACAATATTGAAGGACTTAAATCAAATGCGGTGCATGATATCTTAATCTTTCTGGGTATTTACATAGTGCAGCAATTCTCATTAATGATAATCAGCATGCAGCACTTTACACACCAAAAAATATAGGAAAGTATGAAACAGACATAGGAAGAAAGGTGAAATTAAGAACTGGTACAAATTAAACAAAAATGCAGTCCACTGAGTTGCTGACCTCATCACCACTTATTCTACCCAGTACTTTCTGTATTACATTGGAATTCAATAGCTTGTCACTTTGCAATGACCTATGACCTTTCACATAAACATTGGGTCATTATGCATTTCAGCCTTGACCTTTGACCTCATAACAGTTCACAGTTGACCTTTCCCATCACAACAATGCAATATTCCCCATCTGGCACACATTTGTAAAGTCTCATTCATCCAATTAAAAAGCTGCAGCAGAAAGTTGAAAATTAAGTTAAATGCCACTTGACAGTTGACCTTTGACCTATGGATTAAAAGTATGTGGGGCACAACTTCAACCCACAAGGTGCGATGCCACCACTTTGGATCGTAATCAGCCTTGCACTTAAGTTACATTTAAAGTGCAAATTTCTTTATTTTGAACAAGTATTTTACCTTTGACCTTTGGAAACAGAACAATGTCACAAGAGACTGATCCAAATTACCATTTAGGTCCTTTATATAACCTTTTGATATCTTTTCAGGTTGTTGACACAAGACTGATATCCGTGTTGATGCTCGTGAACTGGAATTGGTGATTGCAGGAACAGCGGAGATTGATGTAGTGGACTGGAGGAAGAACACAGAGTACAGAGGAGGTAACACATGCATTCATATCTCATTGTCAACTCAATGTTGTATTTCATGGAAAAATATTGAACAAAATCATGTAACATAGATTACATGATAGTATTGAGAGCCAGCCATTGGTTGGTCATTTGTTTTTAAAGGTAGTTCTAAAGAATGATATTTTATATAAAATAGTTTATTCATGATTGATTAAAAGCAATTCATGATAGTATGGAAGGTCTACGAAAAAGAGCTTATCAATTGAATAGATTTAAGATCATCTTTGGAATACTAATAATAATTATTACCTCTGCCAACGAATTTCCTGCTATGAAAAGAAAGCCAACAATCAGTTTTCTGGACTCATTAAGAATTAAATCAAGTGGCGTCCACTATCAATATAATAAAAAATAATTGGTTTCTGCCGTTAATGGAAAATGATGGAATGTGAATCCTAACTGAAAGGAACTCAAACAATGAATGGCTTAGCCTGAATGAAACTGAAAACAATGGAATGGCCTTGGAAGAAATCAATCACAAGATAATCTTCAAGTGTTCAGAATAACAATAATAATGATAATAATAATATTTATATAGCACAAGATCAACAAAGCTGCTCAAAGCACTTACAAAGATAGGAATAAACATATAAAAATAGGAAAAATGAAATAAAAAAATATGCCTAAAATGAAAAAAACTTAAGCATAAACGATATCAACAAGGCAAACAAGAACATAAAATGACACTCTAAAAAATGTATAGGCAATGAGATCAATAATAAAATGAATGACTAAAATGCATACAAAGCAAAAATCAATTACAATGTAAAAGCAAACCTAAAATAGCATGTTTTTAAAGAAGTTAAATATAGCAACAGTATTACATGATCGCACAGTGATTGGCAAGGCATTTCATATTTCTGGTGCACAAACTGAAAAGGCTCTGTCGCCAACCTTTGATCCCGTTCTCTTAAAAGTAATTTTTGTCTTGATGAGCATAGGGTTCTGTTTGGTTTGTAAGGGGTGAGTAGGCATGACAGGTAGCAGGGGTGAGACCATGTTGTGCTTTGTAGGTGAGGAGATTAATTTTGTACTTTACACAAAAATCTTTTGGGAGCCAATAGAGTGATTTCAGAAGTGGGGTGGCATGGTCTCTTTTCCTTTTCATGCTTATATTGAATGCAAATTATCATTACAGATCAAAACTTAGGATGAATGTTGATGGGCTTTGGATATCTGAGGTAGATTATAGTGTGTATGGGGATCGAATGAACTCTTAAAAATTATTCTAGGCATGTTGGAATTGCAACAGGCAGAGATATGTGCTCTACAGAGTGGTAATATTCTACTTTGCTAAAATGCAGTTAATGTTTTATTCCTTAACCAATATGAGTAAACTTAAATATAGCATTGAAACTTAATTTGCATAACCTTTTAATTAGTTTAGCAGGTGGAGCACTCATATTATTATTAGTTAAAAACAACAGTAACATAAAAACCAATAGACTACAAAGTTATGGGAAGTGAGATGACAAGCAATAAATAGTACACTTTGCAAAAATCAATAATATACAATGACATCCTTTCCATAACGAAATGCAAAAAGAAAATAATGGGAAAAAAAGGATAATTTGCAATAGATTAATCTATTAATCTCATTATTACATTAATCTCAAATGAACCTTATATGCCAATGTTGTAATTGATTTATTACAACAGGTTATCACAACAGTCATCACGTCATCCTGTGGTTCTGGACGGCAGTGGAAAGGTTTGACAATGAAAGGCGGCTGAGATTGCTGCAGTTCGTGACGGGTACATCCAGTATACCCTATGAGGGGTTTGCAGCTCTCAGAGGCAGTAATGGCCCAAAGAAGTTCTGTATTGAAAAATGGGGTCAGATCAACAGTCTTCCTAGGTAAGTTTTTGTCTCTCTGTCTCTGTAAGGGTCAAAGATTCAGAGGTAAAACAGTATCAATTATGTATAATCTTAATCTTAGTAGGAATTTATATTGTGCCACTAGTATCAAAGTAAGAATCAGCAGCGCTGTACATATATATATATATATACATAGAAATTATACACATCCATGCACAATTACAAATATACGAACTAATATGAAAATAAAACTAAACTACAAAGTAAATAAATAAGTTTTCAAACTTTGCACTCACTTTGTCACTCATATAGATGAGTTCACATTATTATTGGTTAAAAAGCAATAATAAGATAAACCAATAAACTGGAACTCATAGCAGATATATTATGAGTTCAGCTCAAACCAAATATGATATGAGTGCAAACACAGATATATTATCAAATCCAACACAAGAATGAGAAACACTTAAGTACAAGCACACAGTTATGATAACTCAGAAACAGCTGATGGAAGTCACCAGTAGTAGAAAAAGCAACACATCACTGCACATCAGCTTACAATACAAGGATGATTTATCTTCGTCTTAACCCTTACTCTTCCAGCACCTTTTTGAAAATATGCTTGGGAGGCAGGGTCGAAGATGAGCACCTAAAACGGCAATAATATTGCTGCGTGGTAGAATAAGGGTTAACCCTTACCCTACCAGAGCATTTGAGATTTCAGTGTTAATTTTGGAAACTTTTTCGGAAAGGGTGCTTTTTCACAAATTTATATTTATTTTCTACTTTTACAAGTTTATGTTATATGAAAGCCAAAACTTTGGACTTTACGTTGGTTTGCATATTTTCTGGTCAAATATGCAAATTTATCAAATGAGGTCATTAATTCAGGTTATTGGCTGTTCGAAAAACTGCTATCATTGTGATATACTGCTTTCTTGTAGCTACTTACAAAAAATATTGATAGAATTTATGAATTGATGAAAGAAGGACCATTCATTTGAAACTTTTCTTGAATATTTTGAAGCTACAAAAAATGTCAATTTTAAAAAGATTGACCTTTTTGACCTAAAACTTTTTGACCTGATTCTGCCAATGATCTATCTGATAGGATTTGGCACTATACTTTCCCATTTGTATGCATTGTTTCTTTCCATTATGCACAAAACTAATATGACATAAAAAGGAAATGTTTTACACCATTAATTCAATAAATATGCTAATGATATGCAAATTACCTAATTTACCTCATTTTTTATGCTCAAACTTAAAATTGTCAGTTTAAGACCAAATTGTCAGTTTATGACCAAATTTCAGCCATTGAAAGTTTTGAACATACTTGTATTTATTCAGGTTATGCTGAATGTCTTATACAAACTTACCTCTGTTGATTCCAATAGGAATTCCCGGTGAAAAGGTAATTAAAAAATGGTTCAGAGCATCAGTAATCATGTTGACGTTGCCAAGTTTGAAATCCTTTACTGACAGTTGGTACCGCATTTGAAATGTCAACAAATTTGTCCAAATTCAGGAAAATACTTAAAAGAAATACAATTTCAACTGTTTCAAGGACATACAGGAGGGGGCTGTTGGGGTGGGGATGTTGGGGTGGGGGCTGTTTGGGTGGGGGCTGTTGGGGTGGGGGCTGTTGGGGTGGGTTTTCTGGTGTTTTTTTTTATTGTGAGGGGGGACCAGGGGTAATGCCAGCTCCACAAAATATGGCCCCTTCCAGGATCCAACTTGCTTCAAAATAAAGGGACCAGGGGTAATGCCAGCTCCACAAAATATGGCCCCTTTTAGGATCCAAATTGCTTCAAAATAAAGGATTTTTCCCTAAATGGGACTGCTTGGCCCCCACCATGACCCCCACAAAAAACAGAAAACCCACCCCAACAGCCCTTCCCCAAAATGGGTCTCTTGCCACCAACATGGGTCTCTTACCCCCATATTTTAAAGTGGTTTATGTGATTTTTGATTGTACTACTTGCAATGAAACTTTGCAAGTTTGTTCAGTGTACTGAATTTTATCTTTATAATTTAATGTTATTTTCAATTTGAGCTGGAACTCATAAATATGTAAGATGGCATCGGGAAAAATAAGGGAAGAATTTTTTTGGAGGGTTCAGTGGTGAATTAAAAAACATTTACAAGATTCTGCAAAAATATCATTATCAAGGGTATTATGTAAAGGACATGATTTGTGAATTGTAGTGCATCACAATCACTGCATATATTGATCGAAAATGAGTTCCTAAGTCATACACATAAGAAAGCCTTCTAAACATATCTGTTTACCCTTTTAACCTAGAGCCCCATTTAAAAACTGCAATTTGTTTAACATTTTAAATGATTCCTAATTTTTACACCTTCCTTTCAATTTCTATGAACAAGTTTGCATTGAATGAAAGCTAAGACTGGTCTTTACAGTGATGTGCATAATTTTTCATTACAATAATCAAATATATGCAAAGTACCTTATTAAATATGCACAGTCTGTGTTCAAAAAAATATATAGATATCCGCAATCAAATCTTCAAAGTCTTGTCTTGCTAAAATTCTTTTGTTACATGGTACTTCAATCAAATAAAATACATTCGTTGGAGGGCTATACTTAACTTATATACATGTATCTTATATAAAAGAACGATATATACTTATTTTGCGGGTGAAAATAAAATTTCATTCGCAATTTCAGTTTCGAGCTATGATCTTTAAAAGATTTGTGTCATAATGGATCAGAAATCACAAAAGAATTGTTAATTGCCCCAAATTTGAAAACTTACAATAGGTATGAATATAATTTAAATATCTTTGGAATATATGATTTGTCTGGATGACTTGGACTGAAAATAATTTTTGGCAAGTTTTGAATATAATTTTGTTTTTTAAATGCCCATGTTTGGCCCTAATTTACTCCAAAAAACTTAACATGACCCATATAAAAAATGGTTAGAATATTAAAAAAGTGAGAGGAATTCTTTCTCATGAGAGGATTGATATGAAAATCGCTCCACTGTGAATGGGGAAGTTGCTGAAGTAATTTTCTAAATATAGCACACTCCAAAAGTTGAATAATTTGACACTTCAACCTTTAAGGGTTAAATATTCTCTTTTGTTAAAATATAGAATAAGTTTTTGTCTCCCCGATTGCACCCCTGGTTGCATAGACTGTTGAAACTATATGTCTTAATAGGAAAGTTCCTTGAGTTCTTTCGTTTCTTTTCACAAATGATGGCTTTGAGTAAGCTGTCCATTAGGCCTCGTTACTCAAAAATGGACCTTAAACCGATTAACCCTTAAAGGATCAGCGTGTTCAAAACGTGACTGCAATTTTTCAACAAAAAAAATTTCTTTCAAAATTAGTTTTCACAACTTTCCTTTAATTTTCTATCACTACAAGTTTGGTTTATATGAATGCTAAGACAATAAACTTTTTTTAATAAAAAAAAAAAAAAAAAAAAAAAAAATCGACAAAATATGCAAATTTAAGGCAAAATTCGTTTTTTTTTTTTTTTAACCTTTTAGATTGTTTGTGCAATTCCCTTTCGATTTACACCAGTCTAATTTTTTTTCCTTCTCAAAGCAAAACATGTAAAAACAATAAGAGCAAAAAAAATTTTTTTTAAAATAAACGCTGTAATTATTGGGAAAAACAAAGCAGCGCATCCGGTTGATCTTTGAACCCGGGTCGCCCTTGTTGCAATCCCGCACGTTACTGCTACACTACACTGCATATGTTTTAGAACTTATATTATGGTGTGAACAAAGAGGAGGTAGTTGCTCTTTTTTATTTTAATCACAAAATATGCGCAATTGCCTTTCTGGCGATATATTTTGCATAGGGAATGAGTATTGCGATGAGGAAGTACAATTTTTTAAAAATTGGCTCTAAAAGTCATGGAATTTTGCATAACTTTTACAAAAAAAAGATATTGATGATAGAAGCAGTCAAAAATTGACTGGAATTGGATGCATTGATGTCTTTGAGTTTCTCACGGCTTTTCAGGCAGAAGTAAGGTCTGTAAGTATAGCAAGTAAGTTTTTGACAAGGAAAATTTTCGAAATTTGACAAAAAATTTACTCAAAAATTCTCAATGTAACCCTCATCAAAATGGGTATTTTATTGAAAGAACTATTCGAGCTCTTTCAAGTGATACCAGGATCCAAAACGAAAATCAGAAATCAACATGTATTTTCACCAATTTGTTCCTTTAATAGTCTATCATATAAATGAAAATAAATTCACAGGAATATTCCATTAAGGTAGACAAACAAGAACAAAAGTAAGATATTCACAGATATTGATAGTAGCCTCACTGCTCATTATCCCCCTCACAACGTGAAGGGATTCAGTTAATTAGAGCTCTTGGAGAGGATTTGAAAATATTTGTTGTTCGTTCACAGAGCTCACACATGTTTCAATCGATTGGACCTTCCACCATACACTTCATTTGTCATGCTGCTGGAGAAGCTCGTCATTGCTGTAGAGGAATCGAGTACTTTCGGTATCGATTAGAATGGGCCATGGATGTATTCGCTTTGTGGAATAAACTCACCAAATGCCGAATGTTATCAACAAGTGTGGATTATACTGCCAGATGTGGATTATATTGCCAGGTGTGGAATATACAGCCAGGTGTGAAAAATACTGCCAGGTGTGGAAAATACTGCCAGGTGTGGAAAATACTGCAAGGTGTGAAAAATACTGCCAGGTGTGGAAAATACTGCACTGAGGAATATAGTCATTAGGTGTGGAATATGTCTGTGAAGAGTGGATTATACTCGCCAAGTTTCTTAGGTACTTGACAAGTTGTAAATATATTCACTGTGTGTGGATTAAACTCGCCAAGTGTGTGGAATACACTGCCAAGTGTGTGGAATACACTGCCAAGTGTGTGGAATACACTGCCAAGTGTGTGGAATACACTGCCAAGTGTGTGGAATACACTGCCAAGTGTGTGGAATACACTGCCAAATGTGGACTTTCTTGGAATTATCCCTCAGAGAAAGGATTCCCAAAATTTGATTCTAAACAAAAAAAAACTCCTTTCAAAAATCTGAGGAAGGACGAACACTGTCATGAAGTGCACTAAATTCAGCATTTATATTTTGTATGCAAGTGATAAGGCTATTGTACTTGAAATGTACAACTCTTGATGTTTATGATTGTTTTCAGTCAATAATTGGGATTATTATAATCTTGAGGGATTTTTAGAGTCTACAGTGCAAGAAATGATGAAATTACCATGTATTGTTAAGCTAAGGGGGTGAGTTTTGAGTAAGCAAGTTTTCATGCAGTTGGTTTCTAAGAAGAAGTTGTTTGTAGTGAGGGCCATTCGCAGCCCTGAGTACTGACATGGGGACTGTTTCTTTCTCAGGCGACGGTGGTTGTAAATGTTATCACTCTTTGTGTACCATCTTCTGCCCAGCCAATTTTTCAATGAACTTTTGGAATAAAAACTATATTCCTGTTTTCTTTGTGATGTAATCATCTGTGTGTGCATATTGTCAAAACATACACTATTCCGAAGTACAGTATAAATGAAAAGTTCCATTCTGGTGTAACGAGATATTTACAAGCAGGGGCATTTGGTAGGCTGTGATATATCCATATCTTATTTCAGCTGTAAGAACTGTTGAATTGTACTTGTTCAGCTTCTCCATAGTATTGCATTGCATCTGATTTTTGAAACGTTGAGTACAAAACTTGGTACAAACATTGAGTTTCTTTCTATTCAACTGTAATTTACATAACATGGTGTCTTACCTGTGGCCTGGTGGTTTGATAAAATTATAGGGTAGCCTCTTAGACTCAACTTTTATCAGTAATTGGTAGGGGTAAGTTAAAATTTGTATTTAATACAAACATAAGTAAGAAGGAGACATAAAATCAGGTTTTTTTTCTTCATTTAATAGGATAGAAATAATAATTATAAATCATCAGAAGAAATTTCACATCGTACAAAACAATGAAGCATATATTTTGTAGTTTATTAAAATATTAATTCTGTAAATATAAACTTACTTGGGAATGGCCATTTTTATACACCCTCTAAAAAATGATGTAATACACCTGGTACACATTAGAATATTAGTGTATTTCTTTATCATCTTATTTCAAATTCTCTAAATTCTAAGAAATAAATTTTCCTTTGCATGGGTCTATGAATTTTTATTTGTATATGATATTAATAATTCAAGCCCTAAGAACTTCATTTCAAATTATTTTGGAAAGAAAATTTGAAAGTTAATTTGAAAAAATTACATTATGTGTGCCAGAGTATAGCCCAAATTTTGTCATCATTGGCATGATTTGACAAAATGACATCGTCCATGTATAACTTCAAACTTGGATAACCTGAGAATAGAATAACATTTTATGATGTAGTTTTTGGTAGTTGCTTAATTCTCTGTCATATATTAAGCTATAATTTTTTACTTTATGTGTCCTTTAAGGTGAAGGGTGCTTTTGTTAGCAATTACATTGTAAAGGAAGTGTTTCAAACATTTGATGAATCTTGTATGGGAGTTGGTTTAATATAAAAGCGTAACGTTTTCATCTTAGACCGCCATTTCAAGCTTATTCTTTGTACATGTACTAGAGGTATCAAAAACTCTTGTCATTCAGAGTAATGTGTTATATATTTACTCAAATTATACCCTCTGTGCTATTCATGCAATCTGGTCTCTCAAGACCTGATTCACTGCTAAATACCACCTAAGCTAAAAATGTAATTATACTCTCTCTGACACACCCAGGACACAGCGACACTCTCTTCTCTTCAGCGCCTGCACCTGAGAAGGTACAAGTTGCTGATGCTGGTCATTTTCCTTAGGAAAAAGAAGGATTTCTTCTGGCCTTTTTCACCTTTTCTTATCTTGCCTGTGGATATCGTACCTTGTGGGTATCGTAAGTTTTTCCTTGCCTTAAGAAGGAGAAGGTCTTTCCTGAGTAATTTTCATCTGTGTTTTTCATCACTATGTTTCTCGTTGCATACATGTATAGTATGTTTCTCGTTGCATACATGTATAGTATGTTTCTCGTTGCATACATGTATAGTATGTTTCTCGTTGCATACATGTATAGTATGTTTCTCGTTGCATACATGTATAGTATGTTTCTCGTTGCATACATGTATAGTATGTTTTCGTTGCATACATGTATAGTATGTTTTCGTTGCATACATGTATAGTATGTTTTCGTTGCATACATGTATAGTATGTTTTCGTTGCATACATGTATAGTATGTTTCTCGTTGCATACATGTATAGTATGTTTTCGTTGCATACATGTATAGTATGTTTCTCGTTGCATACATGTATAGTATGTTTCTCGTTGCATACATGTATAGTATGTTTCTCGTTGCATACATGTATAGTATGTTTCTCGTTGCATACATGTATAGTATGTTTCTCGTTGCATACATGTATATGATGAATTTTGTAAACCACCTACAGAGCCTTACTATGTTTATATGTATTTATACTCTTGGTCCGGAGTGTTTTTCACTGCAGTTTTCTTTACTAGCCTGGTTTCACAGGATTTAGCAAGTCCGTTTTCGTCTTTCCCTTAGTCCAGCTCTCCCGCCTCAAGGCTTCTGAACGTAGTGTTACCATACTGTAGAGGGTACCCTCCTTCATTAGGCTAGCCTCAGCATAGCATATGGTATACCTTAGTCCAGTGTGGTGTCTACGCATGCGCATTAGTCTTGGGTTCTCTTCTCTTATGTGTCTCAGCGTCGTGACTTGTGTGGGGATCATAAAGAGGTACTGTCACATTACTTAACGTTATGTGTATGTACGTATATGTTGACGGCCCACTGCTTTCACCATTCAAGGCTTTGTTAGCTTTCTGTGAGGCTTAAGCACATGGTTGCCAAGGTGTTCCTTAGTCACTGTGTCCTCCTTTGTTAGTGTCAGCTTGAATACCATAGTGTATTCTTTCAGCTGCACACCCGTGGAATTCCAACTATTAGTGACATCTTGCATACCATAGTGTATCCATAAACAGCTATCACATCTGTGGAATTTTGATCTATTCAAGGCTTTGATAGCCTATTGTACAGGTGTTTACTCTTGGATATCATAGTGTATTCATAGCGGTTACCACTGTGCTCCACCACCCTGGGTGGAGGGTGGAAACGGCTAAGAGGGAGTAAGGGGCAACACACCCCAACACACCATTTTCCCCCGGAGTCCCAGGGTTTCAGGGAACGGTTAGTGTCTACCTTCCAAGCACCGGTGGTAACGACACTGGGTCCCTCAGGGGAGACATCACGCTCATCGACAGGCAGGTTGCCCTATAGCATGCCGTTTCCTCTCTCGCCCCCAGTTGATCCCCTGCTCTAGGCGAACCTGGTTCCCAGGGCTCCTGGGACACCCTTGCTGCCACGCTGAAGGAGGTGATCCACAAAAGTCTGTGAGCCGCCACCAAGATTTCCAGGAGTCACAGCACAGCTTGCTGTCTGGGGTCTCCCAAGGCCAAACCATTGGCAAAGCAGTTTCCAGTAAACAGCACCCTCACACGCAGCGCTGGGCATGGACCCCTGCCAAGAACTGGTCTGCTTATAACAGAAAGGCCCTGCAGGTCCACGATGGGGACTACGACTCTCTGTTAAGGACCCCTCCAGTACATGCTGAGGTCTGGGGCCTCTTGCGCAACCCTCAGGAAGGAGCCCCGGCAGCTACCCTGACTGAGGAACACGGGTTCCACTGCGCCAAGGTGCAGGGAAGAGAGACAGCACTCAGGGCTATCAACCAGTCGGTCCGGGCAGCCTTTAAGTACCAAGCCCTCACAGTATGGTCCACAGAGGGCCTGGGTTATATCCTTCAGGGGAACGCCCCAGATCTCTCTGACTCGGCACAAACCCTCTTCACAGGCATGCCTGATCTACGGGACAGTAGATCAGCTGGCCAGCGAGGGTGTCCCAGGAGCGAGGGGAGAAGTGTCCTCCCCCCTCCTGGTACTCGCTAAAGCGACGGCTACTAACCTGTGAAGAAGGTGTCGACCTCTCCCAGGTCACTTATAAGATGTCCTGTTTCGCCAAGCAGGCAGGTAGGATGACTTAGGGAAGAGCCAGAAGCTGATGAAGAAGTGCCCAGAAGCGTCCTCTTCTCAGGCCCAACGACAAGGCCAGATCATCGGGACAGCAGCGCGCCCCAGCAGCACAGCTGCGCGCCTCAGCAGCACAGCTCACTCAGCCTCCCACAGTCTCAGGATCTGCCTTAGTAATGGTCAGGTCACCGTCGCTTGCTCAGGCCAGCGTTCCTTTTCCCGCCACTTCCACACTCAGTGGAAGGACATAACCTCCGACAGATGAGTGTTATGCACCATCGAGGAGGGTTACAAGCTGGAGTTCACCAATCCACTCTCACAAGGAGGGCCACTTCGTGTAACCCCCAAACCAAAGGATGCAGAGCAGGCCTTACTGCTGGAACAGGAGATCAGTAATCTCCGGCAAAAAGGGATCTGGTCATGTCGACCTTCTTCCTAGGTCCAAAGAAAGGGGGCACTTGGTGCCCCATCCTCAATCTTTGAGGCCGCTGAACAAGTTTATTCAGCAGGTCAAGTTCAAAATGGAGACTGCGCTCCATTCTGCCACAGCTGCACAAAGGGCTTTGGGCGACATCGACCGACCTTTCAGATGCCTATCTGCATTCCCATTCCCAGGGACCACTGTAGGTTCCTGGCCTTTCAATATGAAGACAGTTCCTTCATCTTCCAAACATTACCCTTCGACCTCTCCACAACCACTTGGGTCATGAGAATCACATGGGTTCTGACAGCCCATCTCTGGAAGCAAGGCATGCGGGTCTTTATGTACCTGGATGACTGGCTGATAGTAGCTAACGATCCAGCGACTGTGTCTGCCCACACCGAGTGGGTGATCTCAGTGGCATAGCATTTGGGTTGGTTTATCAACCCCTTCAAATCAGACTTGGTTCCCTCTTAAACTCAGTGAGGTGACATTAGATTTCATCTCAGCTCGACCCAGTTACGGGTGCAAGCTGCCCTAGCAGGAGCAGACTTGCTTTTGGCACTGCCCCGGCAAGGGCCTGGTTGGTATTTCTGGGATACCTGGCCAGTCTGGTGGATATCGTTCCCATGTGCAGGTTTCACATGACGGAGCTCCGATTACACCTCCTGGAACACTTGGTCCCTTCAATGAGGGACTCGCAGTCCAGGTCACCTGCATTCCAGCCATCACCAAAAGTGTACAGCCCAGCACATCTGTTCACCCTTTTTCCTCCCAAGGCGGAAGTGACAGTTGTCACAAACGAGTCTCTGGAGGATTGGGAAGCACACTCGGGCCTGTCCCAAGTGGCAGGACTATCATCCGACGAGTAGAGGCTCCAGCATATCAATGTGTTGGAACTGTGGGCAGTCTTCAGGGTCTTAAAACATTTCCTTCATCTAATCAGGAACAAAGTAGTTCTGATCAGAACGGACAATACCACAGTGGTAGCTTACATCAACAAGCAGGGCGGGATTAGGTCCAGACACCTGTGGTTACTCACCAAGTCCTTGCTAGAGTGGTACCACTGGCACCATGTTCAGCTTCAAGCAGTTCACCTGCTGGGCAAAGAAAACACTATAGCGGACTTAGTCTCTTCTCAAGGGAGCCCCACAGAGTGGTCGCTCCGGCCACAGATAGCCCAAGCATTGTGGTCAGTTCTGGGCCCACCGGACATAGACCAGTTTGCCTCGATGGACAATCACAAGCTACCAATTTTCTGCGCTCTAATCCCAGACCCAAGAGTCTGGCGGGTCGACGCCTTCACGGTTCTCTGGAACCCTTTCATAGGATACACTTTCCCACCGTTCACCCTGGTTCCATGACTACTGGCCAAAGTATAACAAGACCAGTCCTGACTAGTGTTACCAGTCACACCGAACTGGCCAGGTCGGCAGTGGTATCCACATCTTCTCCAGCTTCTAGTGGATTACCCCTACAAGCTAACAGTCACGAAGGACATGTTGTCCATGCTGCGACCGGGGAGCTCCATCATAGTCCAAACGCCCTGCAATTGACTGCATGGCCTCTGTCAGGGATATCTTCCTTAGGCAGGGCCTTTGGCAGGAAGCTGCCCAGATGGCAGCAAACAGCAGGAATCCTTTCATTCTCAGCATGTATTCTGCGAGACTAGGGACCGTTTTGAGAATGGTTTGCCAACCGTTTGGTTTCTCCGCATTGGGTACCTCTACTGCCGTAGCGGATTTTCCACTAAAGTGCTCAGTTCAATCTGGGAAAGCAAGTGAGCACAGTCAAAGGGTTCCGTTTGGCCATAGTGGTCATTCACAAGGGCTTCCCTGACAGCTCCGATGTATCAAACTCAGCAGTCCTGGAGAATCTCGTTTTTACAACGCGCGGTAGTTCAAAATCTGTCACCACCCTGGAGCATGCAGGTGGTTCTGGAAACCTTAGCCAAGGTCTCTTTTGAGCTCATTATTAAAACGGTGTTCCTCTTAGCAGTGGCAACGGCTAGACACCGCAGTGCAATATGTGCCTATCCCTCACAAAGGGTCGGTCATATAAGATTGGAATCTGGGGAAGTGGGTGGGGGGAGGCTAATCCCTGACCCTTCTTTCCTGGCCAAGAAGCAAACCTTAAGATTTCTTGCAGGAACCCAATTTCCATCCTTTGATGTGTCTATCAGATGCTCAAGAGGACAGAGTCTGGTGCCCAGTGTGGTGTCTCCGATACTACTTGAGGCGTACCCAGTCCCTTCGCAAGGATGCCAGGTCGCTCTTCATTTCAATAAATAGTCCTCATAATCCAGTATCCAAAGATACTATTCCTCGTTGGATTTGTCAAGTAATTTTCTACGACCCTGAAGCTCTGTTTGCTCAAAGGTCCATGCTTACAAAGTAAGCTACCTTAATTGCTCTTTTCAAAGGTGTTTCTTTAAATGAAATTTTGGTAGCAGCAGTCTGTAAGACTCTGCCTATCTGTGGGACATTCCAGCTGATGGTGACTCTGGCTCAGGCAGTGCTTCATTCGGGACAGCCTTAAGACGTATGAAAGGGTGAATTTTCACCATTTAAATATACTGTATTTGTTTATAACTCTCACGTTTACAATGTTCCTCGCTAAGCTAACATATGTAGAGACGTGGGTTACTTATCTGGCAGGAGACTTCCTCTAGAATTGCTCTGTCACAAAACAAACAAACGGAAGAGTCTGCAGAGAAGAAGGGTACTCTGTCAATGTTCCGGTCTGCTCTTTGGGTTAGGTTCCGACCTTTCTGAACCTCCTACTCTGTTGTAATCTGTTGCATATTTTAATAGCACAGAAGGTAGAGTATAATTTAAAGTAAATCCTACCCCGTTTTTAGTGTAGCGAGGTTATTTACGAGAATTATACAAATTCTGTGCATCCCGCCCACCTCCCCACACCACGTTTAATCTCTTCGGTGGCATTGAAGTAAGTGTATATGGTGCAGTGTCCTGGGTGTGTCAGATAAAGTAAATATGTTTTTAGTATAGGTGGTATTTAATGGTGAATCTGGTCTGAGAGACCAGATTGCATATTTTAATAGCACCATTAAGTATAATTCTTGTAAATATCCCCTCTACACTAAGCGGGATGGATTACATAAAAATGTGCTAGAAGTACCGTTGAATATTATATTGTTAAGATAAAGATTATGGAAACAGTCCTGATGATCAACTCATTGACGGTCTGCTCGTTGAGAAATGAGGGGCAAAATCTCCTAACCCCTCCTCTAGATAACTTTCTTTATGTATTTATCAATACTAAAATAGAGTCCAATTTTCTAACCCTTCAGAAGACTCAAAGAAACCAGTGCTACATTGGGTGCCTTTCTTTTTCATGAACCTGTACACATGTTTACCAACCTAAAGAAAAATTCATAGTGCAGTCACCTTCATGGTTAATCAATTTTATAATATGAGCGTGTTAAATTTACCCTGAACTAGAAAATTACCTAGGACAACACTGAATATATTGGTCATACATAAAAAATGTTCAAACTTCTTGATAATATAAAATATTTACCATCCACTTTCAATTTGATGCTGGTGGAATGAATAATTAGTTAATTGAAATAAATTCCTGAAGAATTTTGTTGCCATTGAGAAAGCATTAGAACAACTGTAGTGTTGTCTTCATTAGAGGCTATAATATTACAAAAGGGGGTAAGAAAGTTTTAAGATTATTTACCCATTCATAAGGATAGGTTAGTTATTTCCTCCATTCAACTGGTTACCAAAAGGTTGCGTTAGCATTATTTAGGTCTAACAAATATGTATTTATTTCTATTTGAGAGAATTTGTAAATGTACGAAAGTATGGATTATATTTACCAAAAAATAATTTCTTGTTTTCATGAAATTGTAAGTATTTCAGTCTTTCATTTTTAAAGAAAATGTTGATTCATTTTGTGGATTTAGGTTTTACATGTATCTCAAATTATACATTAAGATTTTGGGGAGTCTTCCAAAGTTGGAAGGTTTTTGTCGTATGCAAAAAAGCTTTGATTGCGAGGGAAATGTTGATTAGCTATTAAGTATGTTGAGTAAGGATAATCTTTTAACATCTTTGCCAAAATATGTTTTACAGTTCTCTGCCTAAAAGTTTATTACCTTTCACCCATTCCATCGGAAACTTTCCAGTTTTGTTGTTATTCAACTTGAAGTATAAATGGCAAGAGAAGCATTAACTTTCACCCATCCCATTGGAAACTTTCCAGTTTTGTTGTTCTTCAACTTGAAGTATAAATGGTAAGAGAAGTGTTATTGTCAAGCAGGATACCTGTGCAATCAAGAAAGCAGTTTGTAAGTGAATCAATGTACCCCACCAACCAGAGCTGTGAATGGTAGAGTGGAGGGGTGTGAGGATGCTAGAATGTGAGGGAACCGTAGAAACACCTTTTTCAGCACGTATATGGTATTTGTGAGAAGAGGCATCACAGCACTGTAATTCTTTTCCACTAAGTGGGAGATCCGTTTGTGTAGACCTCCCCCATATTTTTATTTACTGTACTTGATTAATATTATAAACTCCGACCTGTAAGTGGGGGGTCTCAATGAAGGCACTCTGATATAACTTGTGAAATATTAGAAAATATTTGTACTTTTGTGTTTAATACATGATCAATGATAAAATACAAGAATTTAGAAAGGACATTAATATTGAGAGCAAAATCAATATTTTAACAATTGTGTAAGATAGATTATTGAATGAAATAAAAAAATAATATAAATATAATTTTTGTTGCAGAAGTGTGTGGCATTCAACATAGTTTCCAACTAAAATCATTTCCTTCTCATGTCAGTGAATTGCAATTTTTTGGGAGTTATTTGGTTGATTTGAAAAACAACCTTTTTATATGTGTTAAGGGAGGTCCCCCAATTTACAACTGTTTGGATTAATGTGTAAATCTCCTATTTGGGTTTATAATGAAGCCATATGGCTGAAAAATATGTATTGTATAAGTGACTGATCCAAGCATGTTATAGTACTTTGTGTTTCTTTTCTTTTTTTCAGTTATTATGCAATGTTTTAATTTAACTTCATTTGAGCACTAAAAATTCCATTGATCACTAATGTGTAGTTTATAGTATCTTAACATCCAATCAAAAGTGCTGTTTATTTATTTTTGTTGTGAGACAAGTAAATGACACATTTGCTTTATTGCAATGATAAAAGGATGAAAGGTGACAATCATAAATTCAGCAAACCATTCCATCAAAACTAGCTACATCTTTTAATTCTTTTGTTTTTGCAAGAAAATATTCAAATATGAAATTTGTGTTGTGGCATGGGGTAATTTCAGGTATTTTCCCTTGAACTATGTTTGTGTTTTTTGAGTCCAGCTCTTTCAAGCTAAAATATTTTGAAATTTCATTCCTTTAATGGCAAAAATACTGTAAATTTTGTCAACAGGTTAGTGTGGGTGGGTTGTACATCAAACCTTGTCATCAAACAATCAGCTGTAATGTCTCAGCAACTTTTATACTTTTGAAAACTTTTGAATTAAGTAATGAAAAGTTGATTTGATAGTTGGTGGTGTTACTACCAGCACATTGAACATGTAAAAGTGTCAATTTATACCTTCAATTATACCATTACCTGCATGATTGTGAAAATGTGTTTTTTAAGTGAATTATTAACCACTTAAAATTTCTATATCAGAAATTTGATTTTTTTTTTTTTTTAAATTGCAAAGGCTATAACTCATTCTGTTAAGATTTTCTATTCATCATCATGTTTAAAAACTTTATATTCATGTGAGAAAAAATGTATTACCAAATCAACTCAGTCAATGGTGCGGTTTTTGTGGAAATTATTTTGTACATGATTGGAAATGTTTATGCCTGTATATTCATTATTAGATTGTCACAATATAAATAAATGGCATATGATTGTAATAAATTGTATTGAAAAACTTGATTATCATGGAAAGGATACAAAAGATGAATAAAACATATCTTCAATAAAAATGGCTCATTTTGATGAATTTTTACTTGAGATGGGCATTAAGGGCTCAGGAAGGGTCACCTCGTAGGGGTGGGGGAAAAAACCTCAAAAGGTTTTCCACTTACAAGCGGAAAAATTCATTGCACTGGTAAATTGAGTTTCCATCAAACATTGCTACTCATTGAAAAACTTCCAGTTTTGGGGAAATTTCATTAAATTTTCGATCTTGATTTAATCATTTCCCAATTTTCCCAAAAGTGTAGTCCTTGAAAGAAGGATTTCTGACATTTTCCTATTCATTTGCTTCTCTTGTATTAGGTTGACATGATTGACTGCTGAAAAACTATAAAATATCATATATCATTATTAATTAGCAGTACATTTTAGATTATCTGACACTGAATACAATCAACAAATTTCAAACAAAATCAAGCAAATCAGTCACTCAAAGTGGTTAAACAATCTGTAAGGTGTTTCATTGAAATTCAAATTCTATGATACATAAAAATCCATGCTACAGAGTTTGGCTGGGCAAAATCATGCCTAAGATATTTTAAGCCATGACAAGGGTAAATTTTAACTCTTATTACCAGGTCCACCAAAAGAATTGTAAGGAATGGAGCCCAAAATGAGAACCCTCAGAGAAAAGGCTAATAAATATATTTTTGAGGTCCCATTTCATGGGACAGGAAGCCGAGAAGTTGCAAATTTCAGGAATAGTAGAGAATAGATAGGTCTTGACTATGCATATCCAAACTTGACGGATCTGCTTCAGAAAAGTTTTATGCGGAACCATTTTACTAGGACCCATACCAAAATTTGAGTGATTTCGTGAGGGTTTACAACACCTCTTCACTTCTGCCTAAAAAAAATGCCTAAAACCTCAGGTGACCCACTATTGAGACTATCATCATTCAAGAAATATAAGATAGTCCTTTTTGGGAAACATCCCAACTTGTTCACGTTCTGTTACAAAAAGGACCCTGAACTTGACTCTTTCATCATAGGTTTCAATGGGGCAAATAATTAGTTCCATGCTACCTCATGTGGCGGAGCAAGAAATCACATGATGCAAATGTACATCCTCCTGTTAACTCAACAATTCACATGGTGGGAATAAAGTTTGTGCAGCTTAAGGCAATATGGGCTGGAAATAATTGCTATTGCCCAACTCCCACACTCAATTATATCAAACATTTTGAGCACGTTTCTTCCTCTTTATAACATGATAAATTACAGTGCAATCACCATTAAGTCAAAATAAATTGAATACTATCAAAATAGCGTGAAGGACATTTTTGGGTATACATCACAATTATGTCAGAGAATACTGTATATCATCATCAGGAACGTCAAATTGGTCCAAAACATTTTACGACATTTCTAAAAAAAATAAACAGACAGACCAAAATTATGTCAGTAAAATTGTATGATAAATCATATGAAAGAACTGGTATGACATCAACAACTTACAAAGAAAATTGTTTGACATCAAAAGTATGTCAACAAAATAAAAGATGAACATCATAGCATTACCAAATCATGTCAATAAAATGATGTTGCATATGGCAATTTTGGTGTATATTGAATTTGTGATGATTGGTTCACCAGACAGGGTTAAAAATAAAACATAAATTATCAATAATTATAAAATTACTGTCACAAATTACATAATTAATTATAACAATACTATTACAAATTTGTTTGGTATTCAAGAAGTAGAGCACAATGGCAAATTGTTAAGATGGGGGTAATTGGACAGTATTTATTTGCAGTGCTTGAAGGAGCCATATAGAGGAAGAAAACCACTGGGGAATCCTCTTAAGTCTCCTCACTGGTGTTTTTGGTGATGTACCACCACTGGGGAATTCTCCAAGTCTCCTTACTGGTGTGTTTTGGTGATGTACCACCACTGGGGAATCCTCTTTAGTCTCCTCACTGGTGTGTTTTGGTGATGTACCACCACTGGGGGAATCCTCTTAAGTCTCCTCACTGGTGTGTTTTGGTGAAGTACCATCACCACTGGGGGAATCCTCCAAGTCTCCTCACTGGTGTGTTTTGGTAATGTACCACCACTAGAGGAATCCTCTTAAGTCTCCTCACTGGTGTGTATTGGTGATGTACCACCACTGGGGGAGTCCTCTTAAGTCTCCTCACTGGTGTGTTATAGTGATGTACCACCACTGGGGGAATCCTCCAAGTCTCCTCACTCTGTATTTTGGTGATGTTTTACATGTTCTTAGTAGATGAACATGTCTTGATTTTAACATCATAAACAGATGCAGCGCAAGATGAGACCACTCTTTATATCATTTTTCATAAATTCCCCACAACAAGCCCATTATTTGACAAATTGCTCTGTTAAGTAACTTTTTGTACTCATCACAATTAAAGCTTGATGTGCTGTAGCAGGGAAGGTTGTATAAACTGCATTCACCTTTGATAATTTTTACACTGCACATCCACAAAACCTGTACAATCACAAAAGTATATATTGAACATAGTAGCAAATAGTTGTTTAAAAGCATGGAATGCATTAAAAAAAAACTGGATTAAAGAAGCAGTTACTCTTAATGAAAATCATAGCAACATGCAGCCTCAGCCACATTACTGAAAATTGCTTGGTTCTTGTTCTGAGGTTCTTGAATTAAAAGTGTGGTAAAGCTTGTATCTGAGTACTACTGTTGCAGTGTCATATTGACGATTCCTCGGTAAAATAGATAGCAATACACCCGAGCTTTCAATCATATAAGACTTTGGCAACATTCTACAGTCCACAGCTCAACCTCAGCTGTCTTCCCATCCCATACTAGTTAAACATCAAGCAAGTCTAGAGAGGCGTAGAAAGCAGTAGGTTCCATGATAATAACTATTATCAAGGCTGTGGAAACCAGGTGCTTTTCCCAATTCAGCTCCTCAAGAAGCCATGTGTAAATTCCTTAAGCAAACTTTTACATATAATTCTTTATTTGTGTTTTAACTTATTTTAAATCTACTTCCAAAATTCTTTGCAAAAATATAGTTTCTTACATTTTGACATGAATTGCCCTATAGTTTACTTGCCTAAATAGTGTTGAATACTCAATCATGATAAACACTCAGTAAAATAAAGCAACAAATCTGCCACCAAATTGCACCCCCACCCCCACAAATGTGCACCCCCACCCCCACAAATGTGCACTCCCACCCCCACAAATGTGCACCCCCACCCCAACAAATGTGCACCCCCACCCACACAAATGTGCTACGATATGTATCAACAACTCTTGACAAAACAAATATTGAGGACTTACATATGTAATGTGTGGAAGACTTATTTGAGCATAAAATAAAGCAAAATGTACCTTTTAACGCATCCAAAATAGTTGGCCCTCGTTTAAAACTTTAAAAAGGTTATGACCAAAGACATGTGTTGTCACTTTAACACAGAATTGTACATTTCTGCATAATCCCTTCTTAAATGTGCCTATTTGATGAATTTTTATAGAAATACAAACACACATATATATGACAATGCAGCAAACACAAGCTTTATCCAACATAATGACTGAAAATGGGGATTTATATCATTTTACCCCCACTCAATATACATGATACAAATAATATGTTTCTCATAGGAATTAACATCGCCAAAATTAACAAATGTATCACAAGTAGATCTGCAATATAAATACAGCGTGGCCTTGATTGACAATGAATTTGCAAGTATTCAATTATCTGAATTTAAAATGCAAGAATAAATGGTGAAAAAAGTATTGTACAAAGTTCTGAGTGAAGGACCATTTGTGTTTTTATAAGCCTTTTCCAAATATAACCAGAAAACCCAAAATGTTTAGTGTTTCCAATGCATTCTTTCATTGTTGGTTGATTTTCAAGTTCCATACTAACTGGCATTGCATATCATGAAATATGCTAAAAAACACATATTCATAAGCCATGCTCACCATGCATTTTAATAAAATAGAACCTGTTGACAACACTTGTATGATGGGAAACATGCATACCGTTACACATTTATCATTGTTTAAATTTGTTTACATAAAGCCCGACCTACATGACATCACTACCAAACCAATAGGTCACATATACGTCCCATAACTTACCTACAGTGTGCCACATATAACATGTGCTTACAAGTTTTGGAGCATGCATAGTGATATAACCTGTTGACAACATAAGCATGCACACAATAACTGACAAATAACATGGAACAACACAATGGGCTATCTGTGTACAACATTATGTCCTGTATCCAATGTATTGTCTTAGAGATACTGTGTTAACAAGCTTTTTTCAGCAAAACCATATTTAGCCCCGCCCACCATGTATATTAATGATATTCAACAAATTCATACCATGAAAATGTATATACTAGCTAACAATTTATATATGCCAAGTATGAATCAAAATAGACACGTAGTTGTTAAAATATGATCATTTAAAGATTTTTACATTAAGCCACGCCTACTCATTGATATGCATGACATCACCACCAAAACAAATTGGGTACATATACTGATCATAGGCTTTCTATGTACCACATATGACATGAATCCAATTTAACATTCTTTAGATATCATGTGTACAAGCTCTTTTCAGTAAAATCATTTAAAGTCCCACCCACTATGCATGTTAATGAAATTCAACGCTTTTATTCCATGAACATGTACACACCAGCTAACATCAACCAAATATGAAACCAAACAGGCATGGTTGCTAAAATATGAGCATTTCAAAACAAAATTACATTAAGCCCCACCTACTCATTAATATGAATGACATGATGACCATCAAAAACAATAGGGCACATCTACAGAGCTTGGGCTATCTGTGTACCAAATAAGACATGAATGCTTTTTGCAGCAAAATCATATTAAGCCCGCCTTCTACGCATACTGATGAATTTCAACGTTTGTATACCATGAACATGTAGACACCAGACATGTTGATTGTTAAAATAAGAGCATTTCAAGATTTTAACAGTAAGCCCTGCCTTCTGTGTGCCACGTATGACATGAATCCAGTGTATCATTCTTGAGATATCGTGGTAACAAGCTTGCTATTACAGACATACACACACACATATACATACACACACACACCCACACACACGCCAGCATGACTGCATAACTTCCTTATGCTAGTAGCATCGGAACCAAAAATGTATGAGAAATCAAAAATGAAAAATGACATCACAAACAATACTCTTCCATCATAAGTTTTTTCTATCTCATGATGAATATCTTGCATTTCCTGTTCTTTCTTTCTTTCTTTTCTAACTTAAAAATGTAAAAGGTACAATAATCACCACATCAGACTTAGCAGTGGTGACTTTTCCTGAGAAACAATTGTCAAATGATTTTTCTTATCTGTAAAAGTAAGTCAAATCAATTTTAATAAGAAAACTGAACAGAACTTGAGGTTGTAATGCCACTTCCTGTTGCTAAGGTTAAGACAACCAGATATTTATTGAACAGCTCTTGCAAGATTGGACATTTTTTCCAAAAGGCAAGATTTTTGAAAACTTTTTTTACTTATCTGTTCAGTTTAATGTTCTCTCATGTTGAAACTAAAATGTGTTGAATACCATGCTAGCAAAAAGGAAAACAAATTTAGCATCCTGTTTTCCTTTGTAAAAATAGTCTGAAGATCATATAAACACAATCAGAAGATAATTTACCTATAAATAGATTTTTAAAACTTTGTGTTGTGATTGTATCATACACGCAACCTGCCCCTACATTGCTTTACTTTCTATAAAACTGTTTCAGAATAAAATTCATCAAATGAAAGATCTTAGAATTAAGTGCATAGTGAAGAGAAATTAACTGAATGTTTCAAATATGCATAAAATAAGGTAGATTATTGGATCGAGCTTTGACATTTTGCAAATAGTTTCAAGCGCCCGATACACTTATTTTTCAATAAACCTATGCTTCAATGACTAGATCCATTTTTCATCTCAAAGTTTATAAGAAAAGTTATCTTTCCTTCTCCTGATCTCTTCTAACGCCCTCACTCTCAAGATGTCGTCGGGCACCGCTGCTGTTTCATCACCTGGCGTCATGTCCAATGCTTGCAGGATGGCTCTGTCTGCTGTGCGCATGAATGGATTATAAGATTTCTCTTCCCCAATAGTTGATGGGCTGGTGATTTTGTTATCTTTTCGCTTTGCTTGTACTTCTTGGAGTTTGGTCTGGAAGTTGTGATAGAAGGAGTATACACAGTGAGTCAGATATACATCAAATAAGAGTCATACATCTTATACTGTGTTAATTGCATTGAAGAACATAAAAACAGATATGAAGAAAGAACATAATGTTGTACCAGCAAAGAGATCAACAAGGAGCTAAAGTGGTCTCGGAAGTTGACTATCCAGAACCAAAAGGTTTTGTGGTTCCAATACATCTTTTTCATAAGCTGATTGGTGTGCAAAATTTGTAGTAACTGTCATGTCATTGCATATCATGGAATTATTGTTCCATGATATTTATCAATAAACCACA
Organism: Chiridota heheva; assembly: GCA_020152595.1. Lineage (NCBI taxonomy): Eukaryota > Metazoa > Echinodermata > Holothuroidea > Apodida > Chiridotidae > Chiridota > Chiridota heheva. Next base: position 3,275,143 of record JAIGNY010002250.1, read on the forward strand.
CCCACCATGCACATCAATCAAAATGTTGACAACATTAGCGATTTGCACAATAATTAACAACACTACCATAGCAAGTATGATGCAAAAATGATAGCTCATTTATCCTATTGCAAGAATTTGTCAGTAAAACCAACCTACTCATTTATATTCACTACCACAACATTAGAACATATGTACAGACCATGACCAATCTGTGTACCTGATATAGCATAAATCTGATCTATCGTTCATGGGGTACAAAATGGTGTTTACATCATTAAGCATTTTCACATTAAGCCATGCCCACCATGCATATTAATAACATCTGTTAATAAGCATGTACAGAATAACCAACAAAATTTTCATGCCCAATATGGCACAAAAAATGGAACTTGTTTATCACTTTTTTTTTTCTTTCACTTTAAGCCCCTCCCACTTACTCATATGCATGATACCACCACCAAAAACAGGGCACATCTACAGACCATGGGTTATCTATGTACCAAATATGACATGAATCCAGTTTACCATTTTTGAGATAGTGTTTACAAGCTCTTTTCAGCAAAATCATATTAAGCCCTGCTTACTATGCATATAAATGAAATTCAATGTTTTTACATCATGAACATGTACACACCAACCATTAATTTTATTTATTTATTTATCACTCCATTGAGTTACATACAAAGGAAAATTGGTAAATACAAAATAGCATTAGAAACAAAAAACAATAAACATATAATGCAATATACAGAATAGTATGGAGTGAATGGTGAACTGGAGGAAATGTAAAACTTTTGCTAGCCAGCTCGCCATCAACAAAGGAGAATACAATACAAAAAAGAATTAGATAGGCCTGCTCCTAACCCATTCACCTACCCAACCAGCAACCTGTTATCACTGAGACCCTGTCGCCTATACTCACCCAAACTACACACCCTAACATCACAATTATCCCAAATATGAAACAAAACAGACATGCGGTTGTTAAAATATGAGCATTTCCAGATTTGTACATTAAGCCCCACCTACTCATTAGTATGCATTAAATCACCATCAAAAACAATAGGACACATATACAGATCATGGGCTACCTGTGTACCTAATATGACATGATCCAGTTTACCGTCCTTGAGATACCATGTTTACAAGCTTTTTTCAGCAAAATGATATTAAGCCCCGCCCAATATGCATATTAATGATATTATATATTTTTGGTTCCGATGCTAATAGCATAAGGAACCTATGCAGTCATGAAAGTGTGTGTATGTATATAGGTATGTATGCACAGTATGTATGTATGTATGTGCGTCTGTGACAGCAAGCTCGTAAGCATGATATCTCTAGATGGATACACCGGGTTCATGTCATATGTGGTACACAAATAGCCCATGGTCCGTAGATGTACCCTATTGTTTTTGGTGACAATGTCATGCATACTAATGCAAATATCTTGAAATGCTCAAATTTTACAACCGTATGTCTGCTTTTGTTTCATATTGAGTGTAGTTATGCTGTTAGCTAGTGTGTACATGCTCATGGTACATAAACGTAGAATTTCATAAATATGCATAGTGGGTGGGGCTTAACATGACTTTGTTGAAAAGAGCTTGTAAGCACTGCATCTCAAGAATGGTAAACTGGATTCATGTCATATTTGGTACACAGATAGCCCATGGTCTGTAGATGTGCCCTATTGTTTTTGGTAGTGATATCATGCATATTAATGAGTAGGTGGGGATTAATATACTTAATCTTAAAATACTCTTTATTTTGACAATCACATGTCTGATTTGTTTCATATTTAGTATAATTATGTTGTTAGCCAGTGTGTATGTGTTCATTGTATAAAATTGTTTAATATCATTAAAATGCATAGTGGGCAGGGCTTAATATGATTGAGCTAAAAAGAGCTTGTAAGCACAATATCTGAAGATCGATATTCTGTTTGTTTATGTCCTATGTGGTACACAGATAGTCCATGGTCTGTAAAAGCGCCCTATTGATTTTGGTGGTGATGTCATGCATATCAATGGGTAGGCGGGCCTTAATTTTGAAATCTCTAAATGCTCATATTTTAACAATTTCCTTCGCTTTGTTTGATAGATAACCCATGGTCTATTTGTGTGCTCTGTTGGTGGTAATATTATACATATCATTAATGTGAAAGAAAATCTTGAAAAAGTGATCAATTTATTGCAACCGTATGTCTGTTCCCATCAATCTTGCATCTTAAAATTGTCAGCTATTATGCATGTATGAGCCCCTTTTTTCTCCAAAATAGTGTTTATAATATAAATAGAAGGTCAAAATTGGTTCTACAATCATTCAATCAGTAATAGGCATAAAAATAAAACATAATGAGATGAGTGACATTCCATAGCCATTCAGAAAGGCCAAATATTAATAACTCATATGTCTTGTTAAAAATGGGGCTATGATGAAGATTGTTGAAGAGCTGTGACATAGCACTAATCTGAGCGAAGTAGTTCATTTTATTTCAAAAAAATCAGGACAGATAAAAGTGGGTATTTTTATGCCATAAAGCTCTGGGGATATTCTTTGGCAGAAATGGTTTCACATGGAGTGTCTGTGGGTGGGTTATAAGGTCATATGATTCTGTAATTAAAAGGAATATTCCTATAGTTTTTCATGTAATGCATAAAAATGACAATTCAAACTGAAACTTTTCTTTTGTAGTGTTGATGTTCCCTTTATTTCATATATTAACCAGAACCAAAAGGTTTTGTGGTACTGATGCTTTTTTTTCACAAGCTGGTTGATTTGAAAAATTTGTATTAATGGTCACGTTATTGCATTATGAAATATTAGTTCCATGATATTTATTCATAAGTCACACCCACCATGCCTGCCGATCAATAAAAATGTTGACAACATTAGCATTTGCACAAAAATTAACAAAATTGCCATAGCACATATGATGCAAAAAAGGTTGCTCATTTATTCTATTTAAAAAATTTGTCAGTAAGCCACACCTTAGCCTCCTACTCATTAATATTCATGACATCACTACCACAACATTGGAACATACTGTATGCACAGACCATGACCCATCTGTGTACCTGACATAGCATAAATCTGGTATATTGTCCATGAAATACAGCACTTTCACATTAAGCCATGCCCACCATGCATATTAATGACATCTGCTGATAACATAAGCATGTACATAATAACCAACAAAACTATCATGCCCAAAATGACGTAAAACGGATATACAGTTGCTCATTTATCACTTTTTCAATATTTTCACTTTAAGCCCCGCCTACTTAATACGCATGATATCACCACAAATTAAAAAATTAAAATTAGGGCACATGTACAGACCATGGGCTATCTGTATACCAAATATGAGTTTACCGTTCTTGAGATACTGTGTTTACAAGCTCTTTTCAACAAAACCATCTTAAACCCACCCACTACGCATATTAATGAAATTCAACGTTTTTACATCATGAACTTGTACATAAAACTAAACACACTCATTACTAACCAATGAATATCATCAAACAAACAGATAGAGGAACTAAAGTGAAGGTGATTGATATCATGAAGTTATCAGGCACTAACAAACAAAACCAAGAAATGGCTCCTTGACCCAAATAGAAACCACAGTTCCATGAAGGATCAGAAAAAATTATTCAGAGAAAATTGTAAAGATGATCAATAGGTTCGCAGATAATGGGAATATGTAAACTGCAAGGAATGGCAGGATGTTTATAACAGAAACTTCAAAATTAAATCATTTGTAGTATGTTTTCCCAGGAGGGGTAATTTTGGAATTAAAGAGGACAGAGTTCAGAGCTCTCAAATGTCTAAGTTTATCAGTGAAGCCAATGACCATAATCATTAATATGCATAGTGATTTTATATAATATCATGACGTTAATCCAGTGTACTGTTCGTGTGATATCGCGTTTACGAGCTTGCCATCACAAACACACACACATACATACTGTACACACACCCCCACCACATGCCATCATGACCGCATAGTTACTTTAGTTATTTTTCATCAGCATTTTATGAGGTGAGGGGTAGTTTCATTTATTGTTTTCATTGTAAAGCGGTATTGAATATGATTGTATACATAAAACGCTATATAAATTAATCATTATCATTATCATAGGTTCCTGATGCTATCGCATCGAACCAATAAAATTAAACATCTGCCAAATTTTTAATCCCCAAAAGATTTGTTGAAACACTGCCATCATAAATAGAAATGTTGTATAAATGGTTAAGCCTAATCTCTGTTGTATAAATGGTTAAGCCTGATCTCTGTTGTATAAATGGTTAAGCCTGATCTCTGTTGTATAAGTGGTTAAGCCTGATCTCTGTTGTATAAATGGTTAAGCCTGATCTGTTGTATAAATGGTTAAGCCTGATCTCTGTTCAAATGGTTAAGCCTAATCTCTGTTGTATAAATGGTTAAGCCTAATCTCTGTTGTATAAATGGTTAAGCCTAATCTCTGTTGTATAAATGGTTAAGCCTGATCTCTGTTGTATAAATGGTTAAGCCTGATCTCTGTTGTATAAGTGGTTAAGCCTGATCTCTGTTGTATAAATGGTTAAGCCTGATCTGTTGTATGAATGGTTAAGCCTAATCTCTGTTGTATAAATGGTTAAGCCTAATCTCTGTTGTATAAATGGTTAAGCCTGATCTGTTGTATAAATGGTTAAGCCTGATCTCTGTTGTTCAAATGGTTAAGCCTAACCTCTGTTGTATAAATGGTTAAGCCTAATCTCTGTTGTATAAATGGTTAAGCCTGATCTCTGTTGTATAAATGGTTAAGCCTGATCTCTGTTGTATAAATGGTAAGCCTGATCTCTGTTGTATAAATGGTTAAGCCTAATCTCTGTTGTATAAATGGTTAAGCCTGATCTGTTGTATAAATGGTTAAGCCTGATCTCTGTTGTTCAAATGGTTAAGCCTAACCTCTGTTGTATAAATGGTTAAGCCTAATCTCTGTTGTATAAATGGTTAAGCCTGATCTCTGTTGTATAAGTGGTTAAGCCTGATCTCTGTTGTATAAATGGTTAAGCCTGATCTGTTGTATGAATGGTTAAGCCTAATCTCTGTTGTATAAATGGTTAAGCCTAATCTCTGTTGTATAAATGGTTAAGCCTGATCTGTTGTATAAATGGTTAAGCCTGATCTCTGTTGTTCAAATGGTTAAGCCTAACCTCTGTTGTATAAATGGTTAAGCCTAATCTCTGTTGTATAAATGGTTAAGCCTGATCTCTGTTGTATAAATGGTTAAGCCTGATCTCTGTTGTATAAATGGTAAGCCTGATCTCTGTTGTATAAATGGTTAAGCCTAATCTCTGTTGTATAAATGGTTAAGCCTGATCTGTTGTATAAATGGTTAAGCCTGATCTCTGTTGTTCAAATGGTTAAGCCTAACCTCTGTTGTATAAATGGTTAAGCCTAATCTCTGTTGTATAAATGGTTAAGCCTGATCTCTGTTGTATAAATGGTTAAGCCTGATCTCTGTTGTATAAATGGTAAGCCTGATCTCTGTTGTATAAATGGTTAAGCCTGATCTCTGTTGTATAAATGGTTAAGCCTGATCTCTGTTGTATAAATGGTAAGCCTGATCTCTGTTGTATAAATGGTTAAGCCTGATCTCACAACAGAAAATCTCCTTAAAAAAATAGACACCAGTAAAGTGAAAATATTTACTTGACGAAATTCATCATTTTTGCTGTTTTTCTCCCATGTGACTTAAATGAATATTCCTGTTAATTTTTATTTTTATTTATATGATAGGAGGACTATTCAAAAAACAAATTGGCTAAAATTCCACATTGTTATCTTTTTCCACTTAGGAGTTATTACATTTCAAAGATTTCTCCAGTGTGTTGAAAAGTGGCCTGGTAATGTAAAGTGTGATGTCACAAAGATCCCAGACAAATTTTGTACATACTCTATTTCTATAAAGATATAATTTCATTTTCATTTGTTTAGAGTGCAAGGTTCAAGAGCAGATGGGCAAAGCATGTTCTTGTAAATGCATGTTATACACCATTTTAATAATTAAACAAATGTTTCCAAAAGTTTAGCAGAGGCAATTAATTTTCAAAGAAATATATAAAAATTATCTTGCATCTGCAAGTACGACATCACACTGTAGACAACAGGGTCATTTTTCAACACACTGGTGAAATCTTTGAAATATCACTCAAAAACAATGAAACTCAAAATTGTTAAAAAGATATCAACATGGTTTTTACACTAATTTGTTTTGTTAATAATCCTCTATTAAATATTAGAAAATGGAAATTCACAGGAACATTCTTTTCATTCATAGTGTAAAGCTGGATAAAATTTTGCACTGAACTATTTTCCTACCTTTACTGCTTCATTTTGTGGGTCAATGTGTTCAGCGAATAATAAATCATTTTTTGCATATTCATGGCCTGCAACAGAAGAACATGGAACAGAAATAACAGCATAAGCATGTATACATACAAGCAAGCAAACCAAAGTAGTTACACAATTATTAGCTAAATTGAACTGCTTGCATATTCAATGAAACACCACAACATCTGACTTCATCAAATAAATGATTCACATCAAACAAGGTATGGCAACTAGGACCTTCACTAAAGATGTTGTCTAAAAACATTTGTTAAAAAACTTGAGAGTAAATTGATGGTATCCTTATTTTAAAGACACCAATGATACCAAAAAAAGCCAAAAACATGAATCACAAACACAACTAGAAACGTTTATATACACACAATAAAACAGTTTGAAAATCATCATCGTAAACATTGATTTCAGGAAAGAGACACAACCGTTGAGCATGTGTAGCATATGGCTTATTCTTAGGTGGGTGTAGAGGACTCCATCTTACAGGGTAGATTGGTGGACATTAATACAATCATTGTGCTCAACCTTAGTATTTTCCTCAGAAATAAGGCAATGCCTTATCTATGCAACAGAAGATAAGATCAGTGTTTCTTTGTACTACTATTTTCTCATTCTATATCTTACCAAGGCAGTAAGAAAATGATCTGAAACAGTTTTATGGCAAATAAATCACAACAATTTACTTTCTCACCTGGCCAAACTAATGTGTCTTCTTTCAAATCTGCGAGTCTGTCTAGACTTCTCACCATCAAAGCTGAAGACCCTTCAAAGACACGACCTGAGAAAAGCAATAAATGTTATGTCATGTCTGACCTCACAGACTGAGGTCAGACATGTCTTAGTTGTATTAAAGGATTAGTTCAGGTGTCTTATATGAAAGAGGACTTCAAAAGAAACAAAATGGTGCAGAAAGCATTCAATATCCTATTCCGTAAGGAAATATTTCAGTTTAAAGTTTGGTATTATTTTTGTAGAAGCGACTGAAATCAGGCTAGTTGTGACATCATAGACTCAGATCTTTGCCCAAATCTTTATGTACAGTATTGTATCATATTTTGTCCTGTGATTATGTGGCGGCTTAAAAACCATTGCATATGACAGGAAAGTACTAAAACAGAATCTAGTCAGGATAATTATAATTTACCACCTAAAGAAAGTCTGAGCAAAACTAATAGTAAAAATATTAAATCAATTTTCTTTTAAAAATATTAATTGTTAAGAATGTGAGGACAAGGGCCCAACCTTCCATCTATAGTACAGCTGTAGTCTTACTCACCCATTAACTTCTACACACAGCTTTAAATTGAAATATCTCCTTAACGAAATAAGATTTTTGAATGCTCTCTTCACTATATTGTTTCTCTTAAAGTGCTGTTTTATTTCAGATAAGTTTGCTTGACCACTGAACTAATCCTTTAAGGTCAAAATTCTACATATTTCATCAATTATTATGATACTTGAAACCTTTGTCCTGCTATGGAAAATGCATTTTTTCATTTTTCTTTCTGTCATCTTGAGGTTTGCCTCCAACCAAGGCTCTACTCACAAGTATGCCTACCTGACTATACTGAATCAAGAAATACCATAGACTATCCAGATAATTTCTTAATTAAGTTTGTTTCTGTCAACATCAAATATAAAACTAATTACATGTCAATATCAAATATAAGACTAATCACATGTGTTTTATTTTGCGAAAGGTTTCAAGTGGTCATGACACAAGCACAAGTGCTTTAGTTGGTGAAAATATTTAGATCAATTGACAGACAAAATTATATCTTTCCCCTCATAAATCCACTGCAAGGGCCACACAATGAAGAAAGCACCTAATACACTGTCACTAAAAAATCCTTCTTTCAGGCTACAAGGCCTCTGATGTCATTGGGGTACATGTATATTTATTCCGTTAGCGTTGTCCTACAGTGTGTGTGTGTCCGTACAGAGAACAAAGGTTTTCTTCCTTAAAATTATGACCAAATTTTATCACTTTTCGCTTAATTATTCCAACATAATGTGGAAATATTTTTCAAACGTTACAGATATGCCATACACTGCAAAAAATGAACAAAAACACATGGAATTTGTTAGAAACTGAGGGGCAATTTAGCAAGTACTGTTGAGTATTGTTCAGTTGTTTGACTTTCGAATATAGAATAACTCAATTACACAGTGGGTTACGGTAAACTATTGCAGGCCTACGGTAATTTTGATGCGACGGTTACAGAGTGACTTTGGAACTCCTCTGTACTGAATAATGTTATCATACAATTGGGAGGAAGGACACTGGGAAGGAATAGGAAATATAAAATTTTCGTAGAACTTCCAGGCCAGTCCGCAAGGAGACATGTAGTCTGGTAGTGTAATGGCCATGCAGGCCAGTCCACAAGGAGGCATGTAGTCTAGTAGTGTAATGGCCATGCAGGCCAGTCGGCAAGGAGGCATGTAATCTGGTAGTGTAATAGCCATGAAAGCCAGTCCGCAATAAGGCATGTGGTTTGGTAGTGTAATGGTTATGCAGGCCAGTCTGCAATGAGGCCTATAGTCTGGTAGTGTAATGGCCATGCAGGCCAGTCCGCAATGAGGCATGTAGTCTGGTAGTGTAATGGCCATGCAGGCCAGTCGCAATGAGGCATGTAGTCTGGTAGTGTAATGGTCATGCAGACCAGTCCACAAGGAGGCATGTAGTGTGGTAGTGTAATGACCATGCAGACCAGTCTACAAGGAGGCATGTAGTCTGGTAGTGTAATGGCCATGCAGGCCAGTCCACAAGGAGGCATGTAATCTGGTAGTGTAATGGCCATGCAGACCAGTCCACAAGGAGGCATGTAGTCTAATAGTGTAATGGCCATGCAGACCAGTCCACAAGAAGGCATGTGGTCTGGTAGTGTAATGGCCATGAAAGCCAGTCCGCAATGAGGCATGTGGTCTGGTAGTGTAATGGTCATGCAGGCCAGTCCGTTATGAGGCATATAGTCTGGTAGTGTAATGGCCATGTTGCATTTTAATTTGCTTAATTTGGCTTCAAAACACTAACACAATGAATTAATATATCACTGTTATTTGTACATGTATGTAATATACAATTATATGTTAAAGGCTTTAAAAAATAGAACTCCTAATCATACAAAAACTGAATTTTTAAAGGGCATTTTCGATTATGAGTAGCGTGCACCAGGCTTTATATACTGCTTTACATCCATGACATGCGACGTCCGCATTCAACTTACACCAATGAACGCCCACAGATCTGGACAACTGGCTTGCTCCACCATTGAGAAAATAGTTTCAAGATCGTGTAAAATTTTCAAATTATCCGTCTTACCAGACAAAAAGAAAAGCAGAAATGTATTTATTCGAGGTAAAAATCATATTTTTGAAATCTTTCTTGTGATCTTTAAGCTGTTACGAGCAAGTTTAGTCACATTTTTTGTTTAAAAAAATCGTACACTATATATATTTACATTTCAAAAGAATTGCCATGGAGTATTAATTACTAAGAATGGACACATGTTTCGAGGAATATCATGTTTAATTTATATAGTTTTTGAAATACTTTAACATTATTAACAAAATACATCTTTTATTCATACTTATTCACAGTTGGTCAGCTCTCTAGATGCAATGATTATGAACAAATCACAATTTAAAAATTGTGTGTATAACCGAGCTCGTAGCAGCTACACTGTGAAAAGTACACAGAAAAAGGCAGCACTTGCACACATTGTGCATAACAACTTCTGCCAATGACATCATATGTACTGACTCAAGAATCAGTGATTTTAAATTTCCGGGTTTGGCTTTTGCTGGAATTTTGAACTTTCGAAGTGGTTTTTAAAATATTTACACATTTTACAAGGGGAAAGTTATCATTTTGTCTATCAATGTATCAAAATATTTCATGGCCAAAAGTCATTTGGGTTGTGTCATGACCACTTTAATATTTTTTGCAGGATTTTATAAATTGGTTTTAAGCCTTATCAAGGGATGGCACATCAAAAACTTGTAATAAATTAAGAACAATTTTGAATACTACAAAGAAGATGCTTGTAATAGTCGACCTACCACATCCAGCTAAAAACAGGCAATCGCCAGTAAACACGCAGTCAGGGTGACCATCTTTGCCCTCTAGCAGATACACTGTGTGGCCTGAAAGATAAATGACACATATACACATAAATCAAGCATCACAGTGGCAAACAACAAGAACTTAGACAATCATACTCGCATTCTCTAAGGGTAATCAAGCATCACAGTGGCAAACAACAAGACCTTGGACAATTCATACTCGCATTTTCTAAGGGTAATCAAGCATCACAGTGGCAAACAACAAGACCTTGGACAATTCATACTTGCATTCTCTAAGGGTAATCAAGCATCACAGTGGCAAACAACAAGACCTTGGACAATTCATACTTGCATTCTCTAAGGGTAGTCAAGCATCACAGTGGCAAACAACAAGACCTTGGACAATTCATACTTGCATTCTCTAAGGGTAATCAAGCATCACAGTGACAAACAACAAGACCTTGGACAATTCATACTTGCATTCTCTAAGGGTAGTCAAGCATCACAGTGGCAAACAACAAGACCTTGGACAATTCATACTTGCATTCTCTAAGGGTAATCAAGCATCACAGTGGCAAACAACAAGACCTTGGACAATTCATACTTGCATTCTCTAAGGGTAATCAAGCATCACAGTGGCAAACAACAAGACCTTGGACAATTCATACTCGCATTCTCTAAGGGTAATCAAGCATCACAGTGGCAAACAACAAGACTAAGGGTAATCAAGCATCACAGTGGCAAACAACAAGATCTTGGACAATTCATACTTGCATTCTCTAAGGGTAATCAAGCATCACAGTGGCAAACAACAAGACCTTGGACAATTCATACTCGCATTCTCTAAGGGTAACAAACTGGTTTTGAACAGAATATATGGATGATATTGTTGTATAGAGTAAAAATATCATAATTATTTGTTTGCTTTGAAGAACCAGTGTCCTTTAAGTGCACACCAAAGAATAACCTTTTATCTCAATCTCTGTGAGATAGTCACAAATCTATGGTACAGGGTATATGAATGGATGAAGCAAGAAGATGATTGATTCAAGAATATTTTACAAACATGATCTACAGATATCTACAGATTAGCTTTGGGGTCAAATGCTATTGAACAACAAATAGGAAGAGTGACTGCTCAGGTAAAAGTTTACATTTTTGCATATATGCTCAGAGTCATAACTATAATCAAGAGGTCCTGGATCTGATTCCTGGTACAAGACATGCATCCTTGATCAAGAAACAAGGGGTACATGCAATGGGCTAGTATCCCATCCAAGGTGGAGAGAAGAAATTGTGGGGAATGCCTTACATTTCTTATCTACATTTGAAACAAATATTAAATTATTGACTAGGGTGAGAAACCAGAATCAAAAGGTTTTGTGGTTCTGATGCTTTTTTTAATTTCATAAGCTGATTGATTTGCAAAATTTGTAATAACTGTCATGTTGTTGCATATCATGAAATATTTGTTCCATGATATTTATTCGTAAGCCACACCCACCATGCAGATCAAAAAAATATTGACAACATTAGCATTTGCACAATAATTAACAACATTATCAAAGCAAGTATGATGCAAAAATGGTTGCTCATGTATCCCATTTCAAAAATTGTCAGTGAGCCCCGCCCACTCATTAATATTTACAACATCACTATCACATTAGAACATATGTACAGACCATGACCCATCTGTGTATGACATATTTAGCATAAATCCGATATATCGTTCATGAGATGTGTACCACATATATATATATAGCATAAGTCCGATATATTGTTCATGAGATACAATATGGTGTTTACATCATTTGCACTTTCACATTAAGCCATGCCCACCATGCATGTTAATGACATCTGTGGATAACATAAGCATGTACACAATAACCAACAAAATTATCATGCCCACTATGAGGCAAACAGACATACAATTGCTCATTTATCACTTTTTCAAAATTTTCACTTTTAAGCCCTGCCCACTCATTAATTTCACCACCAAAAACATTACGGCACATTTGCAGATCATGAACTATTTGTGTAACACACGTGATGTTAATCCATATCATGTTTACAAGCTTTTTGCTTACAAAATCATATTAAGCCCTGCCCACTATGCATAATAATGAAAGTCACTGTTTTTATACAATGAACACGTACAAACTAGCTACCATCATTATTATAATAAATATGAAACAAAACAGACATGTGATTGTCAAAATAAGAGCATTTCAAGATTTTTATATTAAGCCTGTCAACTCATTAATATGCATAATAATCATCCCCAAAAACAATAGGGCACATCTACGGAGCATGGGTTATCTATGTACCAAATATGACATGCATGCAGTTTACTGTTCTTAAGATACAGTGTTTACAAGCTCTTTTCAGCAGTCACATTAAGCACCGCCCACTATGCATATTAATGAAATTCAACATTTTTACATCATAAACATGTACACATTAGCTAACATCAAATGTAAACCAAATATGAAACAAAACAAATGTGCAGTTGTTAAAATATGAATATTTCCAGATATTTACATTAAACTCTGCCTACTCATTAATATGCATGACATCTAAGGACCATGGGCTATCTATTTACCACATATGACATAAATCCAGTGTATTGTTCTTGAGATATCACGCTTATGAGCTGGCCGTCACAAACATACACACATACCGTGCATACATACATACACACATACACCCATACATACATACACACATACATACATAAATACACCCATACATACAGTACATATATACATACATACGTACGTACACACATACATACACATACATAATACATATACACCCCCACACATACATACATACACACGCACATACACACACATACAACGGCATAGAAACATTTTTTTCCTGGGAGGGGGGGCTAAAAGTTTATTTACTACGAACCTTAAACCCCTCCACATTCAAAAGTCTCATTTTTGTCCCATTTATTTTCAAAATTGTGAGAATGTTTTTTTTTTTTTTTTTTTTTTTTTTTTTTTTTTTTTTAACAAAGAAGAATAGACAATTAACTTAGTATAAGACCTAACGTACATGGCAGTACATACATGCTCACAGTGCAGTGACCTGCATGTACACGTACTTACTGCATGCTGTATGTTACAAATACGCAGGCGCTATGTCGTTGTATACGATGGAATGCTACATTTTAGGGCCAAGTGTGGTCAATTCAAATGATTATAATTGGGGAAACTAAAGTCGGACCCAGGATCAGACTGAGGTATTATAAGTTATAACCGAATAAATTAGAAAAACAAGTGCCAAAAAGGTTTACATATTTGACAGAGGATACAAATAAGCCCAATAAGAGGGGGCTGAAGTATGCTTCTTCCCCCTCACATTTTTGACTTCCTACGCCTTTGCACACATACATACTCACACATGCCATCAAAACCAAAAATATGAGCAAAGAATTATATTGTAGGAAAAATCTGGCTAGAAAAGTTTCTCTTTTTTTATATATATTACACATTTGCATATTTTTTTTAATATAAGCCTGAAAAATGAATAAACTAAAAATATATCAAACTGAGTTTGATGACGATTAAAGTCTCTTAAGGTTTTAAATCTCAAAAAAAGTTGATCATTAGCAAGCTAAGAAACAAAAGTTTGATCCAATTTTCCATGAACAAATTTGAATTGCAGGGGATCTCAATAAAACTGGCAAATCCCCACTGTTTTTCTTTTTCCACAACAAAATTACTACATCATTTATAACAGACTTACTCACCTATTGTATGCCCTGGTAAGAATAAACATCTGAATGTAAGATTTCCTATTTCAATTTTTTGATCATCTACAACAGGGCTGAAAAGAAAAGAGGAAATAATCATTAGACATGCAACACGGCTCATAGATACATTTGCAACTGACCGTTGATTACTGATGAATAATATGAGAGTTTTTAAGTAAGAATTCCTTCTGTGTGTCTGTATCATGAGACTAAATGATGATATAACCCGCAGTATTTCTATGTTCTGTAAGACAAATTCTTTAATCTTTTTAGAAACAAATATGAAACATGTAGTGCTCATGATAACGCCCAACAAAACAAGCACTCTTGGAAAAAGAATTGTGCTTGCATATGGTCTTGAAATCTTAACAGGAGGGGCTCCCAGTACATACTGAATAGGTTCTGGTGTCAAATAAATACTTTATATATGAGCTGTTTGTGGAAGGTATCATCTATATTACAGTATTCTGCAGTCCATATGACAGACAGTGCAGAATGGCCCAACAGCTCATTTCAAGGTACTAAGATCAAACTTAAGGTATATGGACATGTAGATGCAACATTAGTTCAATCAATTGCTTTAAAATCTATTCAACCCCATCCTAGTAGAACAATCCATTTCAATCACTTCAACATTGACCATTTTAAAGCATTTTTAAATTTCAGGCATCAATTTGCTTATTTTATGCACATTTTGTGATGTATTACCATTATGTTTCATTTGTAAATCCAGTGTGTTATTTAAACATCTATCATAGTTCTTTGGTGCAGCAACTTTTGACTACAAGTTTTTGAGTCTTTACCATACCTTAAATCAAATTCTAGCAGAAATAGAAATTCCCAGCATTTTCGGTAACTAACATTTAGGAAAGAAATTTAAAGAATTACATAAGGATATTATTGAGCTGCCCTGCCTGCCCAGTCAAACATCACAAATTTTGATTGAATTTAAAATGAATCAACTTGGATCAGCCATAACTCAAAAACTAGAAGTGCCTTTTTTTCAAAATTAAAAAACTGATCAACTCATGTTCAAATATTCTTTCAACCAATATAGAAATTGTTGCATGTTCATAGACCTTTATGAACTTGAAATCTCTTAGGATAGGTTGCTGGAAGAATGAACCTAAAGTTTCAGGGTAAAAACCTGCAATTTCACTTTTACAAAAGTACTTTTAATGATATTTGAAAGAGAAAAACAAAAATGGGCAACTTTTAACCTCCCCTGCATCATGCAATTGTTCATTATAATTTTGATTACATATAACCTGGAACTAAAATACTATAGATATTTATCTTTCTTGAAAAATATGTACATTTTAGTTCACAGAATCTTGATATAAACTACTGAAGTCTTTTAAAGTTGCAAAGATTATGCAGATTTATTTCCTTTCAATCTGTGTTAAACTACTCTTTATCTAATACTTGTTGTTGCCATTAAAATTCTGAATTACCATAACATAAATCTCTGCTAAGTGTTTATGACTCTACACCTGTATAATTATAAAGAAATTAGATCATAAGAGTGGAATACAGTACAGCAAATCCTGAAAACTTGTCTTCAAGAATAGCAGCAGTTGTAGTCAAATTGCAAAACTTTGGTTGAATCTAACCATATTTGTTTTTATAAAAACCCACATTTACCTCTCCCATAGATATAAGGAAGATTCTTGTGGGTCATAAATATCTTTGTCCCCTCTGACAACATTACTGGGGAGGTGAACCCCTACAATTACTGGGGAGGTGAACCCCTACAATTACTGGGGAGGTGAACCCCTACAATTACTGGGGAGGTAAACCCCTACAATTACTGGGGAGGTGAACCCTACAATTACTGGGGAGGTAAACCCCTAAAATTACTGGGAAAGTGAACCCCTACAATTACTGGGGAGGTGAACTCCTTCAATTACTGGAGAGGTGAACCCCTACAATTACTGGGAAGGTGAACCCCTACAATTACTGGGGAGGTGAACCCCTACAATTACATGGGAGGTGAACCCCTACAATTTCTGGGAGGTGAACCCCTACAATTTTTGGGGAGGTGAACCCCTACAATTACATAAGAGGTAAACCCCTACAATTACTGGGGAGGTGGGCCCCTACAATTACATGGGAGGTGAACCCCTACAATTACTGGGGAAGTGAACCCCTACAATTACTGGGGAGGTGAACCCTACAATTACTGGGGAGGTGAACCCCTACAATTACTGGGGAGGTGAATTCTACAATTACTGGGAAAGTGAACCCCTACAATTACTGGGGAGGTGAACCCTACAATTACTGGGGAGGTGAACCCTACAATTACTAGGCAAGTGAACCCCTTACAATTACATGGAAGGTGAACCCCTACAATTACTGGGGAGGTGAACCCCTACAATTACTGGGGAGGTGAACCCTACAATTACTGGGGAGGTGAACCCCGACAATTACTGGGGCCTACAATTAATGGTTATGATGCAGCAAACAAAGGCCTCATCCACACTTACTTTGTGCATCCAGGAATATTGTCTTCTTTACTGCCAAATATCTTCAGATTTGAATAATGAGATTTCAAAGTTGTGTTACCACCTGCATGGTCCCTGCAAAATGTGAAAACAAACAATTGACTTGTTTCTCTTCTTCGTTCATATAATTAGGTCCAAAGACCTACCTGGTAAATTATTTCTAGGTAAAAGACTTCTGTACACATGTAGCTGTTGAAAATACAGCTGTACACATGTACAGTAGCTGTTACAGAACAGTAGCTTCCGGAGATCCAGTCACATTTTTCCCTCAAAATGTTCCAACAAAAGACAGTTGAATGAGTAATTTTACTTTTTCAATAACAAAAAAGAGCTAACTCACGGGAAAATGAGACTGTGATACCATTTAGGAAAACAGCCACTTTATCTGACCTATAAACAAGCTACACTTTATGACCATGTAAAAAACCAAACAGCTTACAACATTAACAGAAGAGCATTTGATGAAAGGGTGCAATATGTTTGATTAGCAGTTTTGCAACTCATTTCATAAAAATGATTAGCAATAATGATGCACATTTTGTTTTAATACGCTTCAAATGGTACTTTTTCAATGCAATTTTCAGTTTTCCCCCTATTAAGTAAAAAAATCGTGCAACCAGTATGGCAAAAGTATTGACTCCATTACCGAAACAGATGCTGGAATTTTGCATTCCAAATCATAAGTTTACTTCTACAATATAAATCATCAAAATGTGCATGAAAGTTCAGTTTAGAAAGAACAGATAACTTTCTTTCAATGCCATTTAAACTCAACATCCCATAACTTTTTTGTCGTACTTACTAGAACTTTCATTGTGAAAATCTTACATACTATGATACCTCACCGTAAAAGATTTTAAAACTATGCCACCACCCCGGAAGTTCTGAATATATCAGTCCTCCTCAAATAATCATTTTCGTAGTGCAGGTCCCAAAAAGTGATGTTTTACTCTGTTCGTTTTGTACTGTCGGTCCATTTTCACAATATTTTCGTTTAATATTCATCTCATACTTCAGGTATTAAAATTGACTTCTCTTATGCTGTGGGTATCAAAATTGGCTAATTTTACACTGCACTTACTCTCATACTACAAGTACTGTATGTTTTCGGTTGGTGGGCTGAACACCTACCACTCTTAGTATGAAGTGCCCCCGAGCCTAGTACATGAGTAAAACTGTCCTGATCCTGTATGTTACCATGAGAGGGATGCTCCGTCATGAATATTCATAACCTATTTCAGGTACAGTGCATGGAGAGCTTTTGCAGGTACAGTACATAGAAAGCCTTTGACATCAGGCATGCAGTAAACTTGATGTTGACTTGGATACTTGACATCAGGCATGCAGTAAACTTGATGTTGACTTGGATACTTGACATCAGGCATGCAGTAAACTTGATGTTGACTTGGATACTTGACATCAGGCATGCAGTCAACATGATGTTGACTTGGATACTTGACATCAGGTGTGCAGTGAACTTGATGTTGACTTGGATAATTAACATCAGGCATGCAGTAGACTTGACATTGACTTGAATAGTTGACATCAGGCGTGCAGTAAACTTGACATTGACTTGGCTACTTGACATCAGGTGTGCAGTAAACTTGATGTTGACTTGGATACTTGACATCAGGCATGCAGTCAACATGATGTTGACTTGGCTACTTGACATCAGGTGTGCAGTAAACTTGATGTTGACTTGGATACTTGACATCAGGTGTGCAGTAAACTTGATGTTGACTTGGCTACTTGACATCAGGTGTGCAGTAAACTTGATGTTGACTTGGATACTTGACATCAGGTGTGCAGTAAACTTGATGTTGACTTGGATAATTGACATCAGGCATGCAGTAGACTTGACATTGACTTCGATAGTTGACATCAGGCGTGCAGTAAACTTGACATTGACTTGGCTACTTGACATCAGGTGTGCAGTAAACTTGATGTTGACTTGGATACTTGACATCAGGTGTGCAGTAAACTTAATGTTGACTTGGATACTTGACATCAGGCATGCAGTAAACTTGATGTTGACTTGGATAATTGACATCAGGCATGCAGTAGACTTGAAATTGACTTGGATAGTTGACATCAGGCATGCAGTAAACTTGACATTGACTTGGATAGTTGACATCAGGCGTGCAGTAAACTTGATGTTGACTTGGATACTTGACATCAGGCGTGCAGTAAACTTGATGTTGACTTGGATACTTGACATCAGGCATGCAGTAAACGTGGCGTTGACTTTTAGACAGTGATGAACATGACAAAATTCAATACTTCATTGAAAAAGATGTCAAACTGCTAAGCTTCACTACTGTTTTTGTATTGTCCTTTCCATTATGTAAGAATGACAATCTAACTTTTGCTCTTCTACAATAAAACAGAAATCAGCTACTAATATCCTAACAGCAAATTCCATTTACTTTCTAGCCCTACAAAATATTTTTAATATTCAAATGATTCAATCTAAAATATTATATATTTGTATCAAATTTCATGGAAATGATGATTTTATCAACATAAACAACACAACCATCAATGGAAACCTTTTCTAAATGAGGTCACTGCAACACTTACCAATGTTTGTGTGTTGTTAATATAGCATTTAAAAGTACATTTTCTTCTTCAAGTTGATTCTGCAATAGATAAGAAATATGAAATTTGAGTATAAGGTTTCTTTTTCTTAATAAAAATAATTACTAATACACTGATTACTCCAAGATATGATACAAAAAAGCAGAAAATATTGTGGGTAGTGTACCCTTATATACTTTACCTCTTAGAAACACAACCGAGTACTACAACATTCCCAAAATAGAACCTAAAACCAATCAAAGTATGTCAGAGCCATATAAATGTCCCCTGGGCCATATAAATGTCACCTGGGCAATATAAATGTTCCCTGAGCCATACAAATGTCCCCTGGGCTTTCTTAAGATATCATGCTCACAAGCTCTTTTCAGCCAAATCATATTAGGTCCTGCCCACTATGCATGGTAATGAATTTCGATGTTTTTATGCCATGAGCATGTACACACCAGCTAACATCATAACTAGACCAAATATGAAACAAAACAGACATGTAGTTGTTAACAATGACCATTTTAAGATTTTTGCATTAAGCCCCGCCTACTCATTAATATGCATGACATCACCACCAAAAACAAAAGGGCACGTTTGTAGACCATGGGCTATCTGTGTACCACATATGACATACTATAAATGCAGCTTATTATTCTTGAGATACTGTTTACAGGCTCTTTTCAGCAAAATCATATTAAACCCTACCCACTGCGTACTGTATATCGATAAGTTTCAATGTTTTTAAACCATGAACACATACACACTAGCTAACATCATAAATATACCAAATATTAAACAAAATGGACAAGCGGTTAGGAAATGAGCATTTCAAGACTTTAACATTAAACCCCACCCACTCAATAATATGTATGACATCATCACCAAAAACAATAGGGAACATGAGGATTATGGCCAACCTATGTAGCATATTTGACCTAAACACAATGTGTCATTCTGGAATGAGCTATATTTTGCAAAATCACATTCAACCCCACCCACTATGCATATCAATGAAATTAAAAAAAATTACACCATAAAAATGTATGTGGACACTAGCTAACAACATTATTATACTAAATATGAAAGAAAATGAACTAGCGCTTGTTGAAATATGAGCATTTCAAGATTTTTACATTAAGCTCTGCCCACTCATTAATATGCACGACATCATCACCAAAATTAATAGGGCACATCTACAGACCATGGACTACCTGTGTACCACATATGACATAAGTCGAATGTGTTGTTCTGGAGATTTCGTGTTTACAAGCTCTATTAGACAAAACCATATTAAGCCCCGCCCACTATGCATATTAATCTGATTCAATGTTTTTACACCAAAGAATATATGGAAACTAGCTAACAACATTATTATACCAAACATGAACAAAACAGACAAATGGTTGTTGAAATATGAGCATATCAAAAATTTTACATTAAGCCCCGCTCATTCATTAATATGCATGACATCATTGGACCATGGACTATATGTGAACCACATATGACATGAATCCAATGTACCATTCTTGAGATATTGTGTTTACAAGCTAGGCGTAACATACACACACACATACACCCACACACACATGCACCCCCACACACACACACACACACGACAACCCAATAGGTTCATGACACACACAACAACCCAATAGGTTTCTGATGCTGATAGCATGGGAACCAAAAAATGAGAATATCATGTTTAGGGACAATCAATAATAAAGCGAAGAAGTTATATGGACCTTGACATCAATTTTGACAGTTAAAGAGCTGAAGTGATGTTGATGCCAGTGAGCATCCTTTTGAACTGCAGTAAGGAGGTCTAACTTGATCAATAAATACCATCTACATCTTTCTGCTTCACTACATCATAGTTCTCCAGAAACCAACGGTTTTCACTATATATCTTGTAAAGTTTGATTTATAGATTACTCTTTCTTTAATATTTGCCTCAAACCATTTTACATAGGCATATGCCGCAGACGGTGCGAGGGTGCACACTTTGCATAGCATACCCCTTGTGAATTAGTGCATTTGCATAGGGAAATGATTTTTAAAGTACCATGTAATTAATGCGTTCTTTCATGGTGGTATTCATTCCAATTCAGAATTTGGGACAAACTAATGAAATATGCAAATATCCTAAGAAAATGATCCAAAAATCATTAACTTAATCAAAATTAAGGCAAATTGATTTTCAAACCCAGGTTATGTTTTAAATCGAAATGACAAAAGCAATGAGGGAATACAACGCCCTGCTTCTTTATCTGGTGGTGGTTCAATGTTGATATACAAAATGCTTTCACTTGACAGTTGCCATTCCCCCAACCCCCATGATGTGCATAAATTGATATAATTCGCTATATAAACTACCCTAATTTGTAATTCAAATGGTGATTAACCCCTCATCGCGTCCTAATCTACATTTTCACTTACATCAGACAACCCTCCCCCTTCCATTCTGATAAACGATCTGCAAATTTATTTTTCATTACACATAATAAAATGTTCTTTTTCTGATATCCTACATGTATGTATAATTCCATTGAAAACTTTCAGATGTAAAGTTTAGACTATATTCTCTATCAATCATGTTCTGCATTCCCATTGCTGCCTCCAGCTCAATTTTACACAACCCACAGCATGCTACCTGTCTCCTGTTCAACTCCTAAAAGAATATTCCCATGTTTTTATTTTTTTATTTTTTATCTTTTAACCTTTCATAAGAGAAATTTTTTAGAAACAATTTATTATATTGACATGTTTGTTATTCCTACCAGGATATATGTCAATTTTAAGGTTCACAAAAAATGTCAATAAACGAATAGGAAATGGCTCAGTATGACATCACAGCAACACATTCTCCCACAAAGTTTATCTATTTCATTAAAATCTATCATCCTTTTTTATTAGTAAAACCTGCAGAATAAATTGATAAAAGTATTTTATACAGTAGAAAACATACTCTTTTTCAATAACTTTTGGAACATTTGTTTCTAACCATACAAAAACAACCAATTGATGTTCAAAGAAATACATAAACATTTGCAATGGAATTGCCTCTATGACATCATCAAGTACAAATTCATCATACTATACAAAAACTTTAAAATGCAATTGGGAAATCTTTTAAAATCTCCTGAACGGAATATGATATCAACCTTATTTTTGTACCAAATTGGCTCTAAAAGTATGCTCTTTCAAATATAATTTTACAAAAAACCATGGGAATATTTCTTTAACTGTTATTTTCCTTATCCTAATATTATCCTGATTACTCCCATATACTTTGTACAAGCGCTCAATCGTGGCTAAAAGTGTTTGGACAAGATCGCTAAACAATTTTAGACAGCGTTTAGCCCCACCTGCCCCCAATCACTGTTGTGCACTTTGCAAAAAACATGGTAAAATGCGACTTTCAATATTGATCGAGGGGAGTAGGGATTTTTCCCAACTACTTTTGGCCACATTAGTAGATTCTGTAGGCATTTGCATAGTTTGGATTACCTGCATGTGACACAGTCTCTGCCCAAGAAACATATTTCTACACTGTTTCATGCAAACTCTCCTTACTCTCTCTCTCTCTGTATTGCATAGTGAACATGATTTTATTCTCACTAAAAGAGGTTTGGTTTGTTGATGTTTAATGGCCTGGCACCACGATGGTCACAGAGTCAAATGTGCCAAGAGGGTCTTAAAAATTAAGGTGTAAGAGTTAGGGCAGAGAGGAGATGGAGGATTGAGAGGGGGAAAATAGGGTGAATTTGGGAGAAAATTAAGGTGAAAAGAGATGGGTGTGTAAGGTTAGGTGTAGAATGGAAGAGAAAGGAAGATTAGATATGGTGGAATAGGTTGTTGTTACAGACAGAGGAAGTTGATAATGTTGGAGGAAGGATTGTTTTTCATTAGATCCGAGATTGAGGTGGGTGAGGAGAGAAGAGACCTGGAGTTCAGGTATAGGGGACAGGTTAAGAGGATATGCTTGATGGAGAGTTCTTTGAACAAACCCACAATGGATGAAATTTGCAATGAGACACAGCTGTGCTGTTGATAGATTTTTTTATTTTTTGTCATGAAAACCTCCCAGTTCATAAATAAGGTGAAGAGGGAAAGATTCCAGGCAGATGGGTACACAAACAAAGGGAACATGGGTACTTAATATACACTTCATGCTTCTACCATTTTATGTGGGAGCATTAGTACAGAGGTCTTCTATTGGCATATCCTCTGATGATATAATCCTTTACTTTATCCTGAGATTTGTTTTCATGTGAAATACAATAGCAACAATTTACAATACATAATAATTAGAAATCTTATATACAGATAATTGTTAATCACAGTGCTTTATGATACTGTATTTTATTGAAAAGAAGCTTACAATCAGTAATCCTCAATTTAAGGAACTTTACAAGAGAGCTAATAAACAAGCAACACCTCTACCTATTTAGATAAAGGCAGATTTCCTTATCAAGATGGGTTAATGCTTTATCTAGCCACAAAACAAATCAACCTAGAAATCACTTCAGCTTACCCCATGACCACCCATTCTGCACTGGGTTACTGGAATACCTAACTTATTTTTGATAGCCAAAGGTCACTGTGGAATATATATATTGTGCTTTTGTTTTAGAGGTATCATAACGAGTAAACAATTGTTGGGTAAATACTTAACTTTGCAAACAAAGATTAAATGTCAATGATTAAATGATGAGATATGCATGATGAAGAAGGGTAAAAACCAAAAACCCTTTGAAACTTTCAGAAAGAAACAAAATAGGAACCAGGATTTGAGTATCTAGGTAATACAACGGAATTCCAAGATGAAAAATGTATCAGTTCAGAATTTATGTAAAGCCACACCAGTATGCTATGCTCACCAGCATTTGGATAAAAAACATCTAGAATTGTAAAAGAAAAAAGTTTAATTTTAAGTTTTTTATATTTTTTATCTTCATGAGAAACAAATTACAAACAATGTAACCTTTGGCATAATAGTTTTTGTGGTTATAATATCAGAACCAACAGTGTTATTTGTAAACACTTAACCACCTATTATAAAAACATGCAACAGTGATTGAAAAACAGTGCAAACTTTCATTTGTTTTACATTTCTTCCAATCAACTTCAATTGACAAAATATTTATCCCTAGTTCACTTGTTTACATAGATTGTGACCATTAAACAAATTTTACATATCCTTTTAAAAGTCATGATGGCAATCCCAGTTACAAGTCACATAAAAGCCTGGCAGAGGGTAGGGGGAGGCGGATGAGTTACAAGTCACAAAACAGCCTGGCGGAGGGGAGAGGGATGAGTTACAAGTCACATAATAGCCTGGCAGAGGGGAGGGGAGGGGATGAGTTACAAGTCACATAATAGCCTGAGCGGAGGGGGGGGGAGGGGATGAGTTACAAGTCACATATCAGCCTGGCGGAGGGGAGGGGAGGGGATGAGTTACAAGTCACATAACAGCCTGGTGGAGGGGAGGGGGAGGGGGATGAGTTACACATCACATAACAGCCTGGCGGAGGGGAGGGGGGAGGGGATGAGTTACAAGTCACATAACAGCCTGGCGGAGGGGAGGGGACTTTGCAGATTTATTAAGTTGAAATAACTTCTGCAATCTAAAGATTTTCTTGCAAGCTTGACCAACTTATGGAGGGGAGTTTGGGGAGATGTCAGGTTGGTGGGGTTTAACGACAACATGGCAGTGGTAATCAGGTTGTGCTAGAGGGATTGGATTAACCCGCTAAGCGTAGCGGGGAAATTTACAAGTTATACTTACCTTCCATGCTATAAATATGCAATCTGGTCCAATGACCTTCTTCTAACGCACTTCTATCCAACCTTCAAAACATAGTTACCAGCCCCGCCCTGACCTCCATATTGCCTTTAATATCACTCACTTAACATTCCACTGAGGCCTGAATGAGAGGGGAGGTGGGCCGGGACGCATGGAAGTAAGTATAACTCTCTTAAATATCCCCGCTACGCTTAGCGGGGTAAATTTATTTCAAGTTATACCTTACCTTCCATACTATAAATATGCAATCAGATTGCAAGCGAGGATTGGAAGAAAGGGAGTTCAGGTCGAAGTCCAATTTTCTAAAGGCTGGTCCCCAATACTCACACTAGTTTTATCCTGCCTAAAGGACTAGATTCCTTAAGGACAAAAAAGCTCTGAATAGGAACTACTATAAAATAGTAAACTACTCCTAGTCCTAAGAAAGGAACAGAAAACAACTTCTTAGTAATAACTGAAGCAAGACGTCGACAGAACATGGGTTAGTCACCCAAAAACACATGTTAACAGAATCTGTTAGTGAACAGAGTTAAACTGTAAACAATGCCCAATACATCATGGCGAAAACTTACAAGGTTCGTCAGAGGACCGGGGCGATTTAGTAGGGAAACATGAGGGGAAAAAAGTCTGTAAAGGTAAACTAAACAGAAACTGCCAGAACAGCGGCAGAATTTTGTTAGTAAAGCATAAACAAAATAGAAAGTGCCGAAGCCCGGCAAAATTTTGTTAATAAAACAACGAACTAACAATTGCCTAAACCTTTATTAGTAAAAGTAAACAAAATAAAAGATGCTTGAACAACAAACGGCAAAAAAAAATTTTGTTAGTAAATTAAACGAATCAAACGTGCCAAAATTCTTTAGTAAACGTCTAAGACGTTAATAAACAGAAGAATCGTAACTGAAAAGAGAGATCGTGAATAAAAAATTCAAGAATATTCACCTCAAGAAAGGGATGGTCCTCTTCTTGAAAGAACGGCCCTTGCAACCCCACCTTGGTAGTATGGTATATCCTTCAGATATGCAAAGACGAACGTGGCTGGTGTTTTCCACACTGCAGCGTGAAGGATCTCGCTGAGGGGATACCCCACCAAATAGCGCAATTGATGTAGCTATGCCTCGCACCTGATGTGCCTTATAAGTGATTGTTCCGTGAACAATACTGATTTATTGTACGTGATTGCCTGAACAATCCATCATGAAATCGTATCACGTGAAATGGCGTGATGCGGATTATGCAAAGATACGAATAAGATTTTAAGGTCCTTCCGTAAGGATTGTGTACATTTAATATAGTGTTTGTGACATCAAACGGGGCACCAGGCCCCGTCCTCTGATGAGTCAGGAAACGTAGAGAGTGACAGAAGGAATATCGGTTCCAGTAAAAACTCTTAAAGTTTGATTCTTGGCCAAGAAAGCTGGGAGGGGCATGAGCTGTACGCCCCTATATCTAAAGCAAATATGGCCTTCTTTGAGCAAAAGTGTGTGAACTCTGTATCTGGCAGAGAGTAGAAAAAACGTTTTGATCGTCAGTTCTTTAAGTGGACAATCAGACAGCAGCTCAAACAGAGCCTGTGCTAGTGTCTGAAGAACCACTTGCATGTCCCATGGGGGAGCAAGGTTCGGAACTGAAGGTCTTTGTAAGAACATTCCTTTAAGTAATCTTTTCAGAGGCCGTGTGTCGGTGATGGTCACCCCATCTGGAAAGCCCTGGTGGATAGCTGCTATGGCTGTCCGAAACCCCTTGACTGTTTTGATGGATTTGGTTAGATTAAGCTGACCGAACAAGATATCCGCTACATCACCAAAAGAAACCGATCTATTCTGGCACCAGTCTCGGAACATTCCAAGTCTGGGAGAATACATCCACAAAGTGGATGGTCTCCGACTTTGGGTTACCACTTGGGCAGCTTCCTCCCAAAGGCCTTGTGACACAAGGGAATTGCGGATACAGGCAACACAGTCAAATGGAGTGCTCTTGGATTGATTGTGGTGCAGTTTGCCTGAGCCCGGGATTGAGACCAAGTCTTCCCTGACCAGAAGCTCGTACAGGAAACCTGCGGTAAGATAGGGCAGCAGAGGAAACCACAATTGGCCGGGCCAATTGGGAGCTACCACAAGCAATATGTGACATTGATCGTACGTCACCTTACCTAGTACTCTCGGTACCAGCAGAAACTGTGGGAAGGCATAGCCCATGAAGTGGGTCCACCTGATCGTAAATGCGTTAACTCTTCAGACACTCGGACGGGGGTCAGAGCGCAAAAATTTGGTAGCAGGTGGTTGTCCACGAACATGATCAGATCTACGTCCGGGAGACCGAAAGTTAACCAGATCGCATCGGCCACCTGCAGAAGGAGGGTCTATTCTGTGGGGGCTCCTTGGAGGCGAGATAACAGATCTGCAATCGTGTTCTCCTTGCCTGGCAGGTGGACCGCCTGAAGGCTGACCTTGTTCGTCATGCACCAAGACAGAAGGGACTTGGCAAGGATCCAGAGTCTACTGGATCTCATGCCTCCCTGCCTGTTGATAAACGCCACTACCGTGGTGTTGTTGATGCATATGAGAACAGTCTTGTTCCGTACCTGTGGTAGGAAGTGAACAAGAGCCTGGCGCACTGCCTCTAGTTCTAACATATTGATGTGTTGTCCCCACCAAGTGCCCGTCCAAACTCCTGCGACTTGGGACCACGCTAAATGCACTCCTCACCACGTCAAACGTCAAAGATGAGTCTGTCACCGCTGACACTGAAGGTCTGGCAGGTGGGAAAACAGCTCCATGTGACAGTGTGAGTGGATGCACAACCACACTGAGGCCCCTCTTGGACGGGACAAAATGATCCAGTAGATGAACTTGTAGATCCCGCATGTGAAACCTGCACATTAAGACTACATCTACTAGACTGGCTAGGTATCCTAAGATACCAGCCACGCTCGCGCCAGTGACGCCAGTTGTGAGAGGAGGCATCGGCTCTAACCTTCACGGCTAGGATTCATTCTTCTGTCGGTCATATACGACCTTGTGTGAAATCCATGACTGCTGTCAGAAAAATGGGAGTCTGGAAAGGAACTAGACTGGACTTGGTGAGGTTGATAACCCACCCTAAGTCCTGAACCACACTTATGACTACGTTTGTGTGTTCTGCGATGGTGGCTGCATCTTCTGTTACGATAAGCCAGTTGTCTAGATACATAAAGATTCTGATGCCTTACTTTGTAGAAAGGCCATTAGAACCTCGTAATCCGGTGAAGACCCTGAGGGCAGTTGATAGCCCAAAGGGTAACGACCCGAACGTCACGTGGCTGCCTTGAATTGGAATGACAGGAAATGCCTGTTCCTCGTGCATCGGCACATGCAGATACGTGTCTACGAGGTCGACAACAGAGTGTCCCACAGGCCCCTCGTCAACTGAGGGAGGATGGAGTGAAGTGTCTCCATCTTGAACTTCAACAGACGAATAACCATTGATTGATGATCGGGCGCCACTTGTTCCCCTTCTTGGGGGGCCAGGAAGAATGTTGACATTATGAGGTTCCTGGGTGGATTGAGATGAGCGTTGATGGCATTCCTTGGCAACAGTTCTTCGATCTCTGTCCTCAACAACAGGGTGTGGTTGCCCAATCGAGGCATGGGGGTGGAGCGAAAGATGGTAGCCCTGCCGAATGGTTCTCAGCACCCACTTGTCTATAGTTACTTTCTCCCATGCCTTGAAGAATTTCCCAAACACCCCCAACCTGACCACTTGATGGGGTGGGTCAAAAGTGCTTCCCCTTACCCTTTCCCCACCCTCGTGATGAAGAGGCCCGCTCTGCATGCAAAGGAAAGGAGCGTCGACCGCTCTCTGCCATGTTCACTCTGCTGGTCCATGAAGTGGACTCCTGGCAAGAAGAAGAATCTGTGTTGGGCCTTGCTGCTGTCATATGGCAAAAATGTGGTGCCCGCCGCTGAGTAGCCGCACCCAGCCCCTCGCAGCAGCTGGAGGCTGGGGACGTGCGGGTGGAGAAGACAAAAGCTTCGCCTTCGCCAAAGCTTTTAGTCTTCTAAGATCATCCTGTCGGCCAGCCTGGCGCAACAGGATGTCTCAGAAGCGACTTGCAAAGAGGTCTGAGCCTTCTGTTGGTACCCGCCAAAGGTCCGCCTGTGTGGTTTTCAGAAAGTCCAAGGAGGACAGAACATTCTCGCACCTCTCCATGATCACCTTTGATGAGACTCTGGTGAGTTGGTCGACTGCCACGTCGAGCAAATCCGAGACTCCGGCTGACAAAGGTGCGGTCGTTGGGATAACGTCGGCCGGCAGATGTCTGCACAGGACTGAGTCCAACCCCAAAGTCACCCATACGGTGAGAGCTTGGTATTTAAAGCCCGGCCGTATGGCCCGCTCAGCAGCTACGAGGAAGTCTTTCCTCCGCTGGACCACAGGGTATAGAAACTTCTTGGTCCTGGCCGCAGAGCTTAGACATGAGCTAGATGACTTGAAATGCTAGAAGAAAATGCTAAACAGTGTAAAAACCTGCATGGTTGGAACTGCAAGGAAGAAAATTGTTAGAAAAAGGTAAAAATTTTAGAAAAAACTTTCAGCCAGTTCCAGTGATGTTGTGAAAGCAATGTGCTGAAAAGAAGTGATGGATGTTAGAGGTATTATGGAGGTTTGGGCTCGGCTGGTAACTATGTTTTTAAGGTCGGTTAGAAGTGCGTTAGAATCAGGTCATTGGACCAGATTGCATATTTATAGCATGGAAGGTAAGGTATAACTTGGAAGTAAATTATGTTATATGTCAGAGGAGAAGAAAAGGATAAAATAAGATGAGTAGGGGTTAAGTAGGGAAAACAGGGGGTCAGGTGTTGTAGTATTTGATGTTATGCAGGAAGGATGTTTTTTTGAGGCAGGTTATTGTAAGCACTCTGTGATGGAGTTGAAGAGGTTGGGGAGGTGTGAAGTGTCTGGGGTGTTGATTGATGGGACAAGGGATACTCCATTGCATCTTGCATGTCTTGATTCTTACCAGCATTAAGAATGGGTCAGCAGGATCCACCACCACGGCTGTTTGGTTTTCCTTGTCTATGATCAGGTATGCATAGTTATCCTCCAGAACAGAAATTGGACAAATCTTTATATCTGCAAATCAACAAAGAAGATCAACATTAGCAAATGCTTCTACTTTTCATTTTATGTTGTGCAGACAAGATCTTATCTACTATCAAAATAAAATAATACATCTCTTTCATCATCAAATTTTGATAAGTAAAGGCATAAGATGCATTAAACGGCCATGCAAAAAAATGGTATGGATGGGTCGAATCAGGTGGTTTTCAAACACAATAAATAATTATAATGTGACACAAGACAAGGGCACTCAATTAAAATTCATCTATGAAGTTTCATAATCAGACATGTGAGTGATGATTTATAAAAGTAGCTGAAATTGATCAATTTTCTCACCAAAATAGCTAAATTAAGTATTGTCAATTATGCAGAAAATAGGTGAAATTAGCTTGGAAAATAGCTGCAATCAGCTAAATAGCTGAAGTCTTACATGCTGAAATTGATCAATTTTCTCATCAAAATAGCTAAGTATTGTCAATTATGCAGAAAATAGGTGAAATTAGCTTGGAAAATAACTGAAAACAGCTAAATAGCTGAAGTCTCACATGCCTGTGCAATGGATCAATACATCCATTATTGCAATTTGATCAATGCCAATACATAAATACATGTAATTTTGTCTCTAAGGTAAACTGTATCTCAAAATAGAGTAACAGGTTTCAAGGCAATGCAGGTTCAAGTGTTCAACGCGCTATTTGTGATGTTAAACTGTGGCTTCATATGCTCTCCATTTTTTCTCTTCAGAACTACAGTATTGTGTGTCATTCTCCCTCTCCGGAACACCATCACCACAAACTCTTAATTAAATTCTTTCCAATGTTCCAAGTTAGCATCAGCTGAAAAAGATGCCAATGCTGTAGCAAATCTTCCATCTTTGTGGGATCAATTATTATTAGGTGTAATTAATCATTGGCAATAGTGAAGAATTGTTTGGGTAACTAGGTAATACCATACAAGGTCATGCCTTAATTCCAGTTTCTTAATCTTGTGTGTTTGCTTCCAAGTAGTTACACAAATCACAATTTGCTCAGTAAACAAGCAAATATGATTGTACCAGGGCAAACATGTTATGTCAATTAACTGTTTTAAAACTTTCTGTGTATGTTTCGAAGCTCAAAAGATGTTGTTAATGGCCAGACAAAATGTGCTTGTCATTGTCTGAGTATAACTCCAACCCATTTCAATGACACAACATGCATACATGATTATTAGTGAAAAAGTGACTGGTTTGTACCAGAAGAAGTACAGATAAAAGTTAATTATTCCAATAGTTCTAAATATATCTGAAGTGCCTCTTCTTGACCACACTCTAGTGCCGTACAAGAAGCTTCCAGAGACACCATAAATTGTACATCATCTTTCTGTTTCAAGTAGTCTTTGAGTATTCACTCACGTTTTTAATACTAACGAAATCAGATAACAGAAACAAGCAAATGAGGTTTGTTTCTGCAATGGCTTGTTTATTATATTTGTATTTTATAGTTCTTCAAGACTTCAAGTATAAGTTTATATATTTGTATTTTATAGTTCTTCAAGTTCAATGGTAAAATAATGTCCAATTAAATAATCAATTTAGTGGTCAAACACATGATACTGTGTTTAGGAATAAAATTGCAGAATAAACAATTCAATATCATACTTCTGACAGCTGATTCAGTACATGTAGGCCTATGTGTAGGAATTTATCACTTTGGTGGCATATACCTGTTGAGCACCCTAGGCACTAAAGTCATATCCAAAAGCATCTAAAATATACACAGACCAGGAAATAATAGTAATACTAATTTTCTGGAAAATAATTGTTCTGAATACTAACTTCCAAACTCAACAGGTTCTGTCTTGGAGTGACCATGTGGAAACAGTTGGTGAAATTTTTGCAAATCTTTCCAATGCATCCATTCGCCTACCCTTGTTTTGAATAGAAGAAATACCTAAAAACAAGAAGGAAAACCCATCATCATCTTTGCATCACACCTTGATAACAATCCGTTTATCAAAATAAGATATATATGCATTGTTAATTAAAGATTAATGTTGAGGTGGAGTGTTTATATGCAAATTTAATGCACGGGACAAAGGACTTTGGCATTAGTAGAATGACCCGACTTTAGAAAGGTCATTCGCGAATGCAAAGTATGCATACATTCATATAAAAACGATGCCAAAACATTAATCTTTTTATAAAATTTATGTGTTAGATTGTTTAAAATACATAAAAAACAACAAAAAAGAATGAAAAACAAGAAAAGGTTACATACATTTTTTCGCTTTGTAAGAAATACACCTGCTGCGTGCCTCGCAGTGAGAGGGGACCCATTTGCCTTTCAAAAGCACTTGACATGGTTGTATTTTTAAGCTGCTGCGAGCTCCAAGCTCCATAGTGAGAGCGGACCCATTTGCCTTTTAAAACCTAAGTTATATGATTGAATTTTTGGTTGCTGCGAGCTCCGTAGTGAGAGGGGCTTACATGACCTTGTAGCATTAGTACTGTGTACATTCTGCAATTGTGCCTTGTATAGTAAACTATGCAAACTGGAGTACCCCTTCATGGAGGATAACATATTGTTGCCAAAGTTGGAAACCAGTTTGGTAATTTAGATGCTGTTGCAACTTTCAGTTTAAGTGTGATTGGATAGCAGTACGCTGCAATGATATCATTTTATTGAGATTTTACAATTTCCAAATACTACAGTGTATTAAACACTGTTTAGTACAGAATTTACAATAGACACGATCGTTAATACATAACCTCTCCTACGGTAAAGTGGTCACAAAAGAGCATCCCAAATAACATCGGCGCCCTCATTTTTTGCCTAATGTAGCCATACAAGTTTAAACCTTAGACACCTATTTCAACTTACGTTTTGGTAGATTTCCCAAATTTTTGTATAAAAGGGTAAAAATGGTCAATTCTATGGAAGAAATTAGTGTCTTGTTGTGCACAGAATGATAGCATTGCAACTAAAGTTGCAAACATGCACGTACAACTTCAAAAAGGGAGGAGCCAAAACGGACGCAGATTCAAAACAAATTACACTGCATGTTCGTTAAACAACTTGCAAAAATTGTTTTGCGCACTATTATAATTGTTGGAATTTGACTATCTCAATGTTGTTAGAAATTGTACGCTTTAGTACATAACACACAAATAGGATACGACAACACTCAATGCTACACAGGGGATGCAGATACGTACAGGGTTCTAGCTAGACAAGTTTGAGTGCCGGGCTCCAGTGATAATCCAGGGTGACCTCTTAGATCCCCCTCCCATGAAGAACTGTTCAAATTTAGTCCACTTCTATTGACAAATTGTCAATGATTTTTTATTTTATTTTTTAATCGGAATGCTAGAAGGATTTACAAAATATTTTTTAGGTACAATGGTTTTTTAAAATGCGATGAATATTCAAGTGTCAAAGTGCCCCCCACTCCCTAAAAAGTACAAACATATGCGAAACTCTTCTCTCAATTCCCATTGTTATTCATCTTGCCCAAACTTTTACCGCTTTTATTTTCGTCCCAGTATCGTTCGACGAAAGCCAAGCGGCACATGTTCATATGAACTATGATTCTATCAATTAGAATCCCCCACAAATCAAAAGAATATCAGTCAGTCTGCTATAATGTTAAGTGCATATGGGGTTTATAACAAATGTGATTGGTTACTTACATTTGGAGCAATCAATAAGCACACCTTGGGCTCTTAGGGTGTCATTTTACTTTGCTAAAGTTTGTTTGTATGGCAAGTGATGGAACTTGGCAAGCTGCCAGCACTTATTCAAAAGGATTAAAACATGAACCTGAAGTGTGTGTGTATGTACGTGCGTTTATGCAAAGAGCTTCGTGTGTATGGATGATTTTATGATAATACAGTATGTATATTCAATTGCATTAAATTCCTATAGTTGAGTTGTTTTGATCGGAATTTAATGTGCGTAGTGTATGTTATGTTATGTGTGTAAATCAGCAGATGACATAAATAGAGCAAGATTAAAACGAGATCTGTTTAAACACTTCATCATTTAACTGAATTGAGCTTTTGAGTGCTGGGCGAAAGAGTGAATCTAGAGCCGAGTGGTGGGCGGGAATTGCAAGTCCTGGGCGGGCCCGCCCAGGGCCGCCCACCGTAGCTAGAACCCTGGATACGTACCCAAAATAGTTCAATCATTTCTTTATGCAAGCATTCTATCCAGGGCCTCTTTTAAGGAAATTTCACTGGTCTCCAATCATTGGCAAATTTGTCACTTATTCATATGGATTCCCAGTTTACAATCCAGGAGTTTTTGGGGAAGGGGGGTGGAGGGAGGGAGGTGGCAAATTGGTCACAACTGATTGTTATTAAAATTAAAGAAATTAAAGAAAATTTAGCAATATTTTGCAGAAGTTAAGAAAATTTTCTGAAAATAAAGGAAATTGAAAAAAAAATCCAAAAATTGTCCTAAAATAAAGAAAATTGAAGAAATTTTCATAAAAATGAAAAAAATTGAGGAAAATTTCCCCAAAATAAAGAAAATTCAAGAAAATTTGAAGTAAATATCCCCAAAATAAAGAGAATTTCCCAAAATTTGAAACAGATTTCCTAATAATTACCATTTAATCATCTAATATGTGTGCCTCCAATGTACCACTTTAATCTATTTTGGGTTTTTTTCTCCTTTTTGACAATTTTTTTTTGGGGGGGGAGGGGCGGGGAGTGGGGGGTACGCGCACACGATGTATGAATGTAAAGATAAGTGACACTGAGTATACGTATGTTAGGTCTATTCGTATTATGCAAAACCATATAAAACAAGTGTATAGCATTAGTGGCACTATAAATGAATGATGATTATTTCAATGAATACTCAAATAACATAAAAACATTCGAAAATACTGTTGTCCTGAACTCAATTATGTTTAATATACATACAAATCCATGGCTTATATATATTTATATATATCCAAGGATGTTTTGTAAACCTGGCCTGGCATACCTTTACTATGGATTTTTATTTTGTTGTATATATTTTTTGCCCTCTGAAAAAAAGTAATTCCTGAGCTTAGCTACCAACCAATGTATGAGAATCTTTTTCTCAAAACCTTATGAAACTCAAGTTAAGCGTCAATTTTTTGCAGACCAGTCATCGGATTTTATCATCACTAAATATGTTTCAAAAAAAAAAAAAAAAAAAAAAAAATCCGCCGAGTGGTAATTGGTACCAATTGATACCAATTAGTATGTTCAATCATTCTTACGTCTTCTTATTGGTTGGAAATAATGCTAACATGCCAGCTACTTTTTTGTCAAGACGTTCACAAAAAATGTGATTAAACTTGTATTCGGATAGCAATCGAGTTATATTCACAAATGTGTAAAACAAATTCAGTTAAGTGTGCTGATTTTCAGGTTAAAATATGAATGTCTTTATATCGAAATATCAATTTTCCCAAATTTTTTTGAAAACACATGTTGAAGCCAATTGACTTTGTTTAAAGAAGACAAAAGTCTGATTTCATCTACCTACTGTGGTGTAGCGGTTATCATACCTGTTACAGACCACAAGGCCCGGGTTCAATTTGGGTTTGCACCACAAAGTTATCAAAGGCCGTGGACATTGAAAAGTCTGATATTATAGCCTTATTTTTGTATGTTCAACTCTCTCTATTATCCTTATTTTGTATGATAGTGGATTAAAATCTAAGCCAACTACCGAAAACAGCAAGTCAAAATTTCATTCCTATCACACGTTATCTATCTTTAAAGTCAACAAATGGAGGCTGCCATTTTGCTCAATTCTGTATTGAAATCTTGTGAATGATGACATTATTTCCCCAACAGAGACTAAGGAATGTAATTTATTTCTTTTACTTTATAATATGTTTTTATTCCAAAATTGTGTAACACAAAGCTTTAATAGCATATTTTGACATTTTCATGTGTATTGTGAACATAAATATGTTAACATAACATAATAAGATGACGGGCTAAGAAGGGTGAATATATTGCACACCCCCTCCCCCCCAAAAAAAAGCTCAAAAAAATAAAAAGCCCAAACTAACACCACCACCACTATAAAAAAAATCAAAGATGCCTAGAGTTAGTAAAGAACTTATCAATGTTGACTGCTAAATTGTGAAAGAATAGGAGCTAACTACCCACTCATGCAAACCATTCCACTCATTAACAACTCTGTGCAAAAAGCTAAAATGCCAAATATCTATCCATGAGAACTCTTTGGTCAACTTCAAACTGTTACCACATGTCACATGAGGATTAGCTGAAACATGCAAGAAATTACAGGAAGTCAAAAGTATCACTACTAGATAGGAATTTTAAAAATGTTCTTGTAAAGGACAAGAATGTTCTTGTCCCTTACAAAAAGAAAAACAATTTTTCGTGAGCTAAAAAACTTGAGATAGATTTTAAGAAAATACAATGCATTCCAACATTCTGCTGGGCTAATGACATCATAATCTGCATGTTTTAAAATCAAAATGGCGTTACAATGGTACTGCGATATTATTCTAAATTCAATAGCTCATTTATTAATGTTGATGAAAAATGGAATTTCTTTGAAAAGGAAATTGAACTAATTATTAAAAAAAAACACCTCACAAATTCCCCTCAACTAAACTAAATCTACCTTGGTTCACCCATATCCAACACTGTCTCTGCAAGAAAAAAAATAAACTGTTCAAGAAAGCTAAGAAAACTCAACAAATCCATGACTGGAGTACATATAAAAGCTTTAGAAAATCCGTCCGTAAAACATCAAAGAAGCTAGAAACAACTTCATCTGTAATAAACTTAAAAAGTCCCTAACTGAAAACCCCCAAGGCATTTTGGTCCTACATAAAAAGACTTAAAAGTAATTCTGTGGATGTGTCAGACCTTATGAACAATAATAAACTTTGCAGTGACAGTATGACTAAAGCTAACATTCTAAACAACCAGTTTTTCACCGTTTTCACAGAAGAAAATACCTCTCAAATCCTTGCAACTAAACCACTCACCACCAACAAAATAAACCAACTTATAATTACTCCAGAAGGTGTCAAAAAGCAACTGCAAAACCTAGACCCAAACAAATTCTCAGGTCCTGACCAAATACCACCATGGTTCTTAAACACATATGGGGAAGACTCTTTATGAAATCCTAACTGATCTCTTTCAAACCTCCGCAGATAACGGTACCATCCCAAACAAGTGGAAAGAAGCAAACATATGTAGCGTTTTTAAAAAAAGGTGATAAACACGACCCAGCCAATTACAGACCAGTCTCTCTTACCTGCATGTGTAGTAAAATCCTTGAGCATATAATCCACTAACATGTGATGAAATTCCTTGATGACATAATATCTTAAACTGATCTCCAACATGGCTTTCGAGCAAAAAAGATCAACTGAAACACAACTTCTCTTAACAATAGATGATATTTCTAAACAAATTGACAATACAGTACCATCTCTACGGCTATACTCGACTTCTCAAAAGACATCGACAAAGTCCCACACCAACGCCTGTTATCCAAACTTTCCGCATATGGCATTGATGAAAATCTACTGGCTTAGTTTGCATCTTTCCTCAGCAACCGCATTCAGCATGTTGTCTGTGATGGCGAAATCTCAAATCCTAAACAAGTTCTATCTGGTGTACCACAAGGTACTGTTTTAGGTCCTTTACTCTTCCTTTTATATGTCAATGACATCCCTGATAATATAAACAGCACGGTTAGACTGTTTGCTGGTGATTGTCTTGTGCATAGAACAACTGATAAACCCTCTGGCCAACAAAACCTCCAAGATGATCTGAATAATCTTGAACAATGGCAAAATAAATGGCAAATGAATTTCAATCCATGTGTTGAAATTGATAATAAACTCAGATGAGATAAACATATACACAACCTTACCAACAAAGCACAAAGCAAACTCTGTACTTGGCCTACAAGTTCTTTACTAACTCTGGGCATCTTTGTTGTTTTTTTTTTTTTTTTTTTTTTGAGGTAGTGTTAGTTTGGGCTTTTTATGGGGTGACTAACCTTTCTTAGCCCTAATCTTGTTATGTTACTAAGATGTAACCTCTCAAACTGTCCCACTGACGTTAAAACTACTGCATATAAAGCTCTAGTTGGGCCACATTTGAGTATGCATCAGCAGTCTGGGACCCCCATCACCAGTAGATAAACTTGAATCAATTCAACGGAGAGCAGCCAGGTTCTGTATGGCAGACTACTCTTATAATTCTAGTGTCACTAGCATGCTTCATAAATTAGATGAGCCCCTGCTGATAACAAGAAGAAGGAATGCTCGTCTACAACAAATGCTATATAAAATCAATAACAATCTTGTTGTCATTGATAATGATAACCTAATTCCAATAAATAACCAGGATCTGAATTTCCATGTTCCTTATGCTAAAATAATGTTTATAAATACTCATTCTTTCCTCAAACACTAAAAAGATTAGAATACTTTTCCATCAGACATTGTACATGCACAAAGTCTAAACTGTTTCAAAGCTACATGTTAACTTGTTAGGCCTAATTGATTTTTTTCTCTCATGCTTTTGCTATGCTCAGTTGGTGTTCATGTCCTCTAGAGGGATTTGTGTCAAGGGGCAGATTCAGATACTATTTAGTAGTAACTTAGCATAAGAGTTATTAATAATTACAAAAAATGTGTTAGATTTCTTAAGGAGTAATGAAACTTGGTCAAAATGTATGTTATTTTTAATTCTATCATATGAAATAAGGAATATCGCAGACTTTATGTCTCCTTAAAGTGTGTAAATGGATAATGTATGTAAAACAGTTAGGCCTAGGACTACTAACATAATCTTTCATAGGCCTAGGCCTAGGGCCTACTCTATATCAGAGATTCAGAGCGAAGAAGTTCAACTTCAAGTAATGAAAATTCGTATAGGCCTAGTTCTAATCTTACCCAACAGAAAATAAAGCTCCTCCAGGTTTGAACATCTCGGACCTCGAACGTGTTGAAATTAATAATAATTTGGACCTATGCGGAATTGCCTCTAAATATGAGCCATGGAATGGATATGAGCGCTATATCTGATACAGCTGGCAAGTATACACTGCTTTTGCTGGCCTGACGTACAGTACAAAAGTGCGTACATTCAACTCTTTCGAGTCGTATCGTGGTACGAATGTCAGGACGTATTGCACGGCTCTTGTTTTGATGAGGGGGTTTAGCTGTTTTATGAGGTTCCACAACAACAGCGATACATTTCATACATATTCTCTACTGGAACCAAACTAAAAGTATCAAATTAGATGATCAAGAGTTCAATAGTTTCTACAGTACAAGGGGTGTACGTCAAGGATGCATCCTTTCAACCAAATCTGTTCAATTTGTACACACAAGAGATTTTTACGGAAGCCGAGAAGGTTGGCTAGCGGTGCATACAGCCGAGAAGCCCAAATGGGCGTTTCTGAATCCCTCAGATACCGCGAGTTTTAGTGTCAACTCTTGTTTTACCCCCAAAAAACTGAGCACAGTGAAAGAGACTTTCATGACTATTTTTTGTCAATTTTCCTTTTAATCTTTGTATTGTGCAGGGGGGCAGTGTCCACACCGTGTGGCGGCGTTTTTTCTTCAGATACCGCGATTTTATTGTGTCAACCCTTGTTAAATAGTATCCGCGAAAGATTGAGTAAAATGAAACAGGTTTTCATGAAACAGGTTTACATGACTTTTTAAAAAGGTTTCGTGTTATGATTTTTTTGTTTGTTTTGTGCAGCAGGCAAACCGCGACTTGTATATAACTTTTAAGAAAATATGGACAGTGAAACTGATGTTGATGGCAGTTTTCTTTCACAGGAATCTCTGCAAATACTTTTAGTGTCAAGCCTTCTAAACCTCCAACAAATTAGGTACATGATTGATGATTATTGATGAGTATTGATGAATAATTTTTTAGAAATTCGGAGTCTTTGTTTTGTGCAGGGGGTAGGCGTTTCTAAATCTGTCAGAAAAAGCAATTTATAGTGTCAACCTTTTTCAAATAGTTCCCACCGTGTAGTGTTTCTAAATCTCTTAGACACCGAAGCACAGTCGTGTATAAAAGTTTGTTTGAACCCTTGTCCAATAGTACCCCAAAAGAGTGAATACAGTCAAACAGGCTTTTCATTACTAAATTTTGAAATTTTCTTTCTAACCTTTGCAATATTTGTTTACTGCAGGGGGAAGTGCTTTGACCAAATGGCCCCGTTTCTGAATCCCTCAGATACCGCGAGTTTTAGTGTCAACTCTTGTTTTACCCCCAAAAAACTGAGCACAGTGAAAGAGACTTTTATGACTATTTTTTGTCAATTTTCCTTTTAATCTTTGTATTGTGCAGGGGGGCAGTGTCCACACCGTGTGGCGTTTCTTTCTTCAGATACCGCGATTTTATTGTGTCAACCCTTGTTAAATAGTATCCGCGAAAGATTGAGTAAAATGAAACAGGTTTTCATGAAACAGGTTTACATGACTTTTTGAAAAGGTTTCGTGTTATGATTTTTTTTTTGTATTGTGCAAGAAGGCAAACCGCGACTTGTATATAACTTTTAAGAAAATATGGACAGTGAAACTGATATTGATGGCAGTTTTCTTTCACAGGAATCTCTGCAAATACTTTTAGTGTCAAGCCTTCTAAACCTCCAACAAGTTAGGTACATGATTGATGATTATTGATGAGTATTGATGAATAATTTTTTAGAAATTCGGAGTTTTTGTTTTGTGCAGGGGTAGGCGTTTCTAAATCTGTCAGAAAAAGCAATTTATAGTGTCAACCTTTTTCAAATAGTTCCCACCGTGTAGTGTTTCTAAATCTCTTAGACACCGAAGCACAGTCGTGTATAAAAGTTTGTTTGAACCCTTGTCCAATAGTACCCCAAAAGAGTGAATACAGTCAAACAGGCTTTTCATTACTAAATTTTGAAATTTTCTTTCTAACCTTTGCAATATTTGTTTACTGCAGGGGGAAGTGCTTTGACCAAATGGCGTTTCTGAATCCCTCAGATACCGCGAGTTTTAGTGTCAACTCTTGTTTTACCCCAAAAAACTGAGCACAGTGAAAGAGACTTTCATGACTATTTTTTGTCAATTTTCCTTTTAATCTTTGTATTGTGCAGGGGGGCAGTGTCCACACCGTGTGGCGTTTTTTTCTTCAGATACCGCGATTTTATTGTGTCAACCCTTGTTAAATAGTATCCGCGAAAGATTGAGTAAAATGAAACAGGTTTTCATGAAACAGGTTTACATGACTTTTTGAAAAGGTTTCGTGTTATGATTTTTTTGTTGTATTGTGCAAGAAGGCAAACCGCGACTTGTATATAACTTTTAAGAAAATATGGACAGTGAAACTGATATTGATGGCAGTTTTCTTTCACAGGAATCTCTGCAAATACTTTTAGTGTCAAGCCTTCTAAACCTCCAACAAGTTAGGTACATGATTGATGATTATTGATGAGTATTGATGAATAATTTTTTAGAAATTCGGAGTCTTTGTTTTGTGCGTTTCTAAATCTGTCAGAAAAAGCAATTTATAGTGTCAACCTTTTTCAAATAGTTCCCACCGTGTAGTGTTTCTAAATCTCTTAGACACCGAAGCACAGTCGTGTATAAAAGTTTGTTTGAACCCTTGTCCAATAGTACCCCAAAAGAGTGAATACAGTCAAACAGGCTTTTCATTACTAAATTTTGAAATTTTCTTTCTAACCTTTGCAATATTTGTTTACTGCAGGGGGAAGTGCTTTGACCAAATGGCGTTTCTGAATCCCTCAGATACCGCGAGTTTTAGTGTCAACTCTTGTTAAATAGTACCCCAAAAAACTGAGCACAGTGAAAGAGACTTTCATGACTATTTTTTGTCAATTTTCCTTTTAATCTTTGTATTGTGCAGGGGGGCAGTGTCCACACCGTGTGGCGTTTCTTTCTTCAGATACCGCGATTTTATTGTGTCAACCCTTGTTAAATAGTATCCGCGAAAGATTGAGTAAAATGAAACAGGTTTTCATGAAACAGGTTTACATGACTTTTTGAAAAGGTTTCGTGTTATGATTTTTTTGTTGTATTGTGCAAGAAGGCAAACCGCGACTTGTATATAACTTTTAAGAAAATATGGACAGTGAAACTGATGTTGATGGCAGTTTTCTTTCACAGGAATCTCTGCAAATACCGCCACTTTTAGTGTCAAGCCTTCTTAACCTCCAACAAATTAGGTACATGATTGATGATTATTGATGAGTATTGATGAATAATTTTTTAGAAATTCGGAGTCTTTGTTTTGTGCAGGGGCGTTTCTAAATCTGTCAGAAAAAGCAATTTATAGTGTCAACCTTTTTCAAATAGTTCCCACCGTGTAGTGTTTCTAAATCTCTTAGACACCGAAGCACAGTCGTGTATAAAAGTTTGTTTGAACCCTTGTCCAATAGTACCCCAAAAGAGTGAATACAGTCAAACAGGCTTTTCATTACTAAATTTTGAAATTTTCTTTCTAACCTTTGCAATATTTGTTTACTGCAGGGGGAAGTGCTTTGACCAAATGGCGTTTCTGAATCCCTCAGATACCGCGAGTTTTAGTGTCAACTCTTGTTAAATAGTACCCCCAAAAAACTGAGCACAGTGAAAGAGACTTTCATGACTATTTTTTGTCAATTTTCCTTTTAATCTTTGTATTGTGCAGGGGGGCAGTGTCCACACCGTGTGGCGTTTCTTTCTTCAGATACCGCGATTTTATTGTGTCAACCCTTGTTAAATAGTATCCGCGAAAGATTGAGTAAAATGAAACAGGTTTTCATGAAACAGGTTTACATGACTTTTTAAAAAGGTTTCGTGTTATGATTTTTTTGTTTGTTTTGTGCAGCAGGCAAACCGCGACTTGTATATAACTTTTAAGAAAATATGGACAGTGAAACTGATGTTGATGGCAGTTTTCTTTCACAGGAATCTCTGCAAATACCGCCACTTTTAGTGTCAAGCCTTCTTAACCTCCAACAAATTAGGTACATGATTGATGATTATTGATGAGTATTGATGAATAATTTTTTAGAAATTCGGAGTCTTTGTTTTGTGCAGGGGGTAGGCGTTTCTAAATCTGTCAGAAAAAGCAATTTATAGTGTCAACCTTTTTCAAATAGTTCCCACCGTGTAGTGTTTCTAAATCTCTTAGACACCGAAGCACAGTCGTGTATAAAAGTTTGTTTGAACCCTTGTCCAATAGTACCCCAAAAGAGTGAATACAGTCAAACAGGCTTTTCATTACTAAATTTTGAAATTTTCTTTCTAACCTTTGCAATATTTGTTTACTGCAGGGGAAGTGCTTTGACCAAATGGCCGTTTCTGAATCCCTCAGATACCGCGAGTTTTAGTGTCAACTCTTGTTAAATAGTACCCCCAAAAAACTGAGCACAGTGAAAGAGACTTTCATGACTATTTTTTGTCAATTTTCCTTTTAATCTTTGTATTGTGCAGGGGGGCAGTGTCCACACCGTGTGGCGTTTTTTTTCTTCAGATACCGCGATTTTATTGTGTCAACCCTTGTTAAATAGTATCCGCGAAAGATTGAGTAAAATGAAACAGGTTTTCATGAAACAGGTTTACATGACTTTTTGAAAAGGTTTCGTGTTATGATTTTTTTTTTGTTTTTTTTGTGCAAGAAGGCAAACCGCGACTTGTATATAACTTTTAAGAAAATATGGACAGTGAAACTGATATTGATGGCAGTTTTCTTTCACAGGAATCTCTGCAAATACTTTTAGTGTCAAGCCTTCTAAACCTCCAACAAGTTAGGTACATGATTGATGATTATTGATGAGTATTGATGAATAATTTTTTAGAAATTCGGAGTCTTTGTTTTGTGCGTTTCTAAATCTGTCAGAAAAAGCAATTTATAGTGTCAACCTTTTTCAAATAGTTCCCACCGTGTAGTGTTTCTAAATCTCTTAGACACCGAAGCACAGTCGTGTATAAAAGTTTGTTTGAACCCTTGTCCAATAGTACCCCAAAAGAGTGAATACAGTCAAACAGGCTTTTCATTACTAAATTTTGAAATTTTCTTTCTAACCTTTGCAATATTTGTTTACTGCAGGGGGAAGTGCTTTGACCAAATGGCGTTTCTGAATCCCTCAGATACCGCGAGTTTTAGTGTCAACTCTTGTTAAATAGTACCCCCAAAAAACTGAGCACAGTGAAAGAGACTTTCATGACTATTTTTTGTCAATTTTCCTTTTAATCTTTGTATTGTGCAGGGGGGCAGTGTCCACACCGTGTGGCGTTTTTTTTCTTCAGATACCGCGATTTTATTGTGTCAACCCTTGTTAAATAGTATCCGCGAAAGATTGAGTAAAATGAAACAGGTTTTCATGAAACAGGTTTACATGACTTTTTGAAAAGGTTTCGTGTTATGATTTTTTTGTTGTATTGTGCAAGAAGGCAAACCGCGACTTGTATATAACTTTTAAGAAAATATGGACAGTGAAACTGATATTGATGGCAGTTTTCTTTCACAGGAATCTCTGCAAATACTGCAAATACTTTTAGTGTCAAAGCCTTCTAAACCTCCAACAAGTTAGGTACATGATTGATGATTATTGATGAGTATTGATGAATAATTTTTTAGAAATTCGGAGTCTTTGTTTTGTGCGTTTCTAAATCTGTCAGAAAAAGCAATCTAAAAATGTCAACCTTTTTCAAATAGTTCCCACCGTGTAGTGTTTCTAAATCTCTTAGACACCGAAGCACAGTCGTGTATAAAAG
Organism: Chiridota heheva; assembly: GCA_020152595.1. Lineage (NCBI taxonomy): Eukaryota > Metazoa > Echinodermata > Holothuroidea > Apodida > Chiridotidae > Chiridota > Chiridota heheva. The sequence goes on from JAIGNY010002250.1 coordinate 3,320,088, forward strand.
TTTGTTTGAACCCTTGTCCAATAGTACCCCAAAAGAGTGAATACAGTCAAACAGGCTTTTCATTACTAAATTTTGAAATTTTCTTTCTAACCTTTGCAATATTTGTTTACTGCAGGGGGAAGTGCTTTGACCAAATGTTTCTGAATCCCTCAGATACCGCGAGTTTTAGTGTCAACTCTTGTTTTACCCCCAAAAAAACTGAGCACAGTGAAAGAGACTTTCATGACTATTTTTTGTCAATTTTCCTTTTAATCTTTGTATTGTGCAGGGGGGCAGTGTCCACACCGTGTGGCGTTTCTTTCTTCAGATACCGCGATTTTATTGTGTCAACCCTTGTTAAATAGTATCCGCGAAAGATTGAGTAAAATGAAACAGGTTTTCATGAAAACTTTGAAACTAGAAAAACGGCTGAGATCACAGCATCACCACAAAATTGTGAACCACTGATTATTTTAAGAAAGTAATACATCATAAATGCACGCTTGATAAGGTGCAATTGAGCAATAGTGCAGCATATATCAAAAACAAACAGACATATAGTATACACTAGACTGCTAGAACTATTAAGTCAAAAGGTATACTGATTATACCGATATGCCTATTTACAAGAAAACCTAATGTGACAGCCTACACCGCGTGCGTATGCCGATGAAGCAGGGAAGTGCCATTCTAAATGGCACTTCCCTGGATGAAGCATGTATATGGTAGCGTGCCAATTTCATTAAGCAATTCGATACTTATAGACACTATTTAAACACATAGTGTACGTATTGTAATAAGTCACAAACTGACGTAAGACTCGAGACAAATCTCACGTATCACATTCTAACAATAACATCAATAACGTATATTCTAAGTTCACTGTTTCCTTTTACTCTTTTTATCAGTCACAATATCCTTGTGAGTTCGAGTCACAAGGTCTTGACACTTCTTAATTAAATCCGAAAAATCAACCCACGAGTTGAATTTACTGGCATAATTTAACCATTTCACTCTATATTGCCAAACGTTATTAGTCAATTTCTTACGAAGAATTTTTTTCTATTTGAAATAGTGATGGGTCGTCTTCAGACGAAGGGGCTTCCTGTGGTCGCGAATATTGTTCAGTCCGCTGGTCGTAGGTTTTTTGTTCATCTTGGGACCCAACTGTATCAGTGTCCGAAGGGACGACCGCTGTGACAGTGTCAGTGGCGTCAACGTTCCCAGTCTCTTGTGTTATATCGTCATCATTCCCGGTCTGTTGCAGTATGTCGTCAAGTGGGGCATTATTCAGATGCCCGACTTTCAGGCGATTGATGTGTATCTTACCAGTTACAAGTTTGTTGTCGTCAACTCGCCGAAGGCGAACATGAACGTCATTAATCTTTTCGATTATATAGTACGGTCCAGTCCATGGGCGTAGAAGTTTGTTTGATTTCCCTGGTTGTGATAGAGGGTGGTACAGATACACAATATCTCCCACTGAAAAGTCTGGGATATGAGATTTGCCGTCCGACACCTGTTTCATGCGAGCCTTACGATCTTTTAGTATATCCCCAGCAACCGTGCGGGCGATTTCTGCGTGTGCCAATGTCGTTTGGATATATGCTGCCGCAGTTTGTGGCACGTCACGTGATGGAATCAGAGCATTGTCGAGAGGGGTGCGAGCATGGCGTCCATGCACCAGGAAAAATGGCGTGTACTGAGTGCTGTCAGGACAAGGAGTGGTGTTGTAAGCAAACTGAATGAATGGGACATACTGATCCCAAGTATCATGGGTGTCCTCCAAATACTTTGACAATGAATAGCAATGTACGCCATATAGCGCTCACTTTGGCCATTACATTGTGGGTGGTATGATATTGTTTGTGTTTTGTGAGTGTTCATAATTTTGCATGTTTCACGAAAAATGTGAGATAAAAAATTTGTTCCTGTATCCGAGTGTAAAAATTCTGGGCACCCATGCCGACAAACAATAGTGTTCACAAGGAACGCGCAATTGTTGCCGCTTTAATGTCGGATAAGGGAATTAATTCCACATACTTTGTAAAATAATCAACAAACACTAGAATGTATTTATTGCCGGTGCCATTACACGAGGGAAGGGACCAAGAACATCAGTGCTGACCCTTTGTCAAGGTTCACTCGTTGGCATTGGGTTAATTTCGCTCTTGTCAGTTTTGGGGGTCGCTTACGTTGACAGCAAAGTACACAGCCCACTTTAAGTATTGACCCACTTTACCACATCAGAATTCATCTTATGCCAAAAATATCGTGCTCGAATCTTTTCTTATGCTTTTGAAATCCCCAAGTGACCGCCAGAAACAGGAGAATCGTGCATTTCTTTTCAAACATCAGGAACGACATCATTGGGAATTACCAATTGTTTGTACAATTCTTCCGTTTTTTTCGAGATTTTGACCAAATGTGATACAATGTATCATTTTCCAAAAGATAATTGTTGTGAGTGAGTAAAACCTCTTTTCGAAAAATTACATCATCCGGTAAATTTCCTGAAGTAATGTATTCAATGAGCGCATTGTACCGTTTGTCTTGTCTCTGTAATGTCTGGATTCTGTCAAGGGTAACTGGAATGAACACGTCATCGGACACAAGGTCGGTTGTAACGAAGTTTACGTGTGTGTCCTTGTCATTTCGTGTATTCGAGGTATTTGTAACGTTAGCTGCCTGTTTTGGGTAAGGACGCTCTGCCGAGTCTATGACGTCATCATGCAATCGAATATTTTTAGGAAAGTCTGGGAATTGTGTGTCTGAGTCATTGCCTGAAGTGTCTGGGGGAGGGTTATACTCCCTACGGCTTATGGCATCAGCATTACAATGTGATGTGCCCTTACGATATTGAATATCTATATTGTAGCGCATAAGGGTGCTAATCCACCTCGCTAAACGACCGGAAGGCTCCTTGAGGCGTAACAACCAGGTAAGAGCAGAATGGTCAACTATGGCCTTAAATGATGCGTTGCGTACATAACAGTCAAAATGCTTCACTGCAAATACTAAAGCAAGACATTCCTTTTCCGTTATACCATAATTACGTTCTTGTGATAACAATGAACGACCAGCATATGCTATGACACGTTCCACCCGTCTTGTTCTTGACACAAAACTGCCCCCACTGCATAAGAACCAGCATCAGTATACAACGTGAATGGTTGATCAAGTCTTGGGTAACCTAACAGAGGGGAGGGGGGGGGTTGGTGATTGCTTGAGTGCGTTAAATGCTGTCTGACATTTATCTGTCCAGGAGAACGGTGCGCCCTTTTTTGTCAAGGCGTACAGTGGAGCTGCAATTTTGGCATAATTTTGGATTAATTTTTGTAGTAGCCAGAAAGACCTAAAAATGAACGGAGCTCTTTCAGGTTGGTAGGGGAAGGAAATTCCTGCACGGCAGATAACTTGGCGGGATCAGGTGAATAATAATGAATTTTGGTCCTAGCAAAAAAGCATTTTGACGGATTCAATTTCAGGTTAGCATCTCTAAGGCGTTCAAAGACTTTCCTCAAGTGCATGAGGTGTTGTGAAAATGTATGGCTGAAAACAATGACATCATCGAGATAGATTAAACACATCTTCCAATTCAGACCTCTCAAAACAGCTTCGAAATGTCGCAGGGCTATTACGCAATCCCATCGGTAATCTACGGAACTGGTATAAGCCCAAGTCCCAGCGAAATGCCGTGTAATGGCGTGATGCCGGATCAATTACAACTTGATGGAAACCGCTTTGAAGGTCAAGAGTACTAAAATACACGGGATACATGACTCTCAAGAGCTTCGTCTGTCGTGGGAAGAGGATGCGCATCAATGCGTGTGCACGCATTTAGTTTCCTATAATCCACAACAAAACGATACCCTTTATTACCTTTCTTGGCAACAAGGAGGCAGGGAGCACCCCACGGACTAATAGATTCCTCTATAATACCTTGTTTCTCCATCTCTTGGATGATTTCTTCGAGAGCTTCTCGTTTTGAGGGCGTCATTTGGTATGCCCTTTGACGAATTGGGGGCTGATTGTCATCTACCTCAATGCGATGTTTGATGATATCACATTTCCCAACACGCTTATCTTGACCTACAAACACATCTTCAAATTCATGTAGGAGTTGATGCAACTCCTGCGTCTGTTCAACATTTATGTCTAAATTTGAGAGATCAATGTGAGAACTATTGGGAATACTATTTTGTTCACCCATGTGTTAGGGCGTCGGGGCGCAGCCCATGGATTGCTCAATCTCCTCATTGTCCAAAGAAAATAATTTATCATGTTCAGAGAGACAAACAAATCTTCCCAAATTACACCTCTTGGGGATCACAATAGGTACATCAGATATATTCATAATCCTATACACCACCACCCCATCTTGTACTGTTGATAAACAATTTGCAGCTATCAGTGATTGTGCTTGAGTGCATTCCCGGTAACCATGCCAACGACACCATTTGGGAGGGATTTTCCTTTTATGTGTGCTAGAATGATTTGTTCACTCTGTGGAGCAACGTGAATAGACTCTCGTGCCTGAAGGGTACGGCGAGGGTCAAGAGAGATTTTGTTAATATTAAAATCGATTGATGCTGCATAATTGTGAAGAAAATCAAGACCAATGATAAAGTCGGTTTTAAGATTTGGTACAAGATGGAATCGTAGGGTAATAGATTTGCAGCAAATGTTACTGGGATGCTAATGAATGCAGTAATTGGTAAACATACATTGTTTGCGGTAAAGACACATTTCCTGTCAGATTGACTAATTTTGCACATGCGACCTAGTCCATATTTAGCAATAACATCAGAATTCGCAACCGAGATATCGGCCCCCGTATCTACCATGCAATACACTAATTTGCCATTCACTAACCTAACAGGTAGAAAAATTTTAAGAAGTGGAACTTCACATGATATCTGTGACGATTTTTTTTCTCCAATATCTTCCCCCTATCGACGTCATTGTCACGACAAGACGAGTATAAATCACTTGTGGCTGTATCATTAATATGTATGCCCTGAGATTGCGCATGAAGTTTACTATTAGTGCTATGTGACAATGAAGCCGGGAGGGGTGCAGTCGCATGTGCAAACTGTTCCTGTTCAGGGATATTTAAGTCTTGAACACACCCGGCAAACTCCCCTAATTTGTCGGGTTGAAGGAGTTTCCCGACCACTTAGTAGTGTGATTTCGGTAACGGTCATTCTTGCCCCGACAGTCACGAGCCATGTGCCCCTTGCGATTGCAATTACAGCACGTTCCTTCAAACTTTTTCCGTGGGGGTTTACCCCTGAACAGGAAACAAGAGGGGGCAATATGCCCTTCCTTTCCACAAATCTGACACGAAATGGACTTACCAGTGTCATGCAAGGTGTTGAATGTTGGCGCCGTCGTCGGCAGTTGCTGCTTAAGGTCTCGCAACTCTGCCATGACTGCCTCTTGCGCAGGTGAGGTATCCATGTGTGCTGCCTCGGTTGCCAGCCTTGCAGCCTGCATCGCCGACGAAAATGACGTTGGGCATTGCTGTATCACTTGTCCTCGAAGTCGTGGGTGAAGTCCCCTGACGAAAGCCGTCAATGTTTCTTTGTCGCTCTTTTGTAGTACTGAGCAAAGTTCCTCCGTTTCCCGAATGTAAGTTTCGATGTCGGTAGGATCAGTCTGCTTATTGTCCCATAAACGATTTTCTAATGCCCATGTACTTCGACTTTTACAAAGGCTGTGATGAACGCCTTTTCAATTGTTGCGAGAGATTTTGCGTCGCTTCGGGAAGGGCCTGTAACCAAACAAGGGCGGAATTCGTTAGTAATAGTTTTAAGGCAGCTACGATGTTGGCAACGTCTGAGATTTTCTGTAGCGTCGTCCATGCTTTAAATTGGTCGAACCATCGACGGCCATTCTCTGTCGGGAGCCCGGAAAATGGCACTAAGCGAAAGCCAGTAGCAGCCATTGTGGTAGTTGATGATAAGCGATGGGGAAATGGACGTAAATTGTAAAACGTCATGCAGCAGATCCTAGAAAACTTAAACTAATATAATTTTTAAATCCAAGGGAATTATGTAACGAAGTAACTTTAGCACCTCCACCAAGTGTTCCGTCCAGTGTTATTATCGATGAAAGAACATGAAGAATGTAGCGCAAGGCACAAAAAGGAGAGACGGAACGCACAGTATTAATAAAGATTCTGAAATATTTTGTAAACTCATTTATACACCAACTGTGACTATGACTATATCTTTCTCTTGCCATCTCTAACTAACAGACTCCATCTAACCGATTGCAACTGTTTCTGACCTCTATCTGAATTCTTGTCATTAACAATTTTCTACTTTATTTATGTAATTCAAATATAAAGGAACCTTTTAGTTTCAGTACAAAAGGAAGCACGTCATAAGACTTCATGGAAAATCATCTCACTAATAATTTGCAAATTCTACATCTAGGAAAATCTTCAACCAAGAAAATAACTAAACGCCCTTTGAATAACAATACCGGGAAAGGCGATGACGTTATCCAAGGTCCACAGAATTAACTGATTAATGACAATAGAGCAAAAGGTCTAGCCTCTTATAAATGTGCAAACCGTAACAAATTGAAAGTGATTCAGATATTCCATGAAATTGATATTCCATGAAAGTTATATAATCAGAAATTCCATGAAGACTTATACGGAAATAATGATAAAGAAAGTTCATGAGAAATGATGCTGTGATCTCGTCGTAACACTAAATAGTCCCCATAAAAGAATGAGTTACATTGAAACAGGTTTTCATGACTATAATTTGTTTGTTTTCTTTGTTTTGTGGTGGGAAATGCTCCACACACTGTGGGTTTTCCGAATCTCTCAGATCCCGCGATTTGTAGTATCAACCCATAGTAAATAATCCCCCTGAGGAATGAGTTACATTGAAACAGGTTTTCATTACTTTATTTTCTTTGTTTTATAAAGGGGGATTGTCCCCCTCACTGTGGGTTTTCTGAATCTCGCAGATACCGCAATTTGTAGTTTCAACCCATACTAAATAGTCCCCCTGAAAAAATTAGTATAATGAAACATTTTTTCACGCCTCTAATATTTTGTTATCTATGTTCCAAGTTGTCCAGGGTGGTGGGATAAGGAGGGAGGGGGAGGGGGGGGGGGCTACCGCGATTTGTAGTGTCAACCCATACTAAATAGTCCCCTAAAAGAATGAGTATAATGAAACAGGTTTTCATGACTATAATTTGTTTGTTTTCTTTGTTTTGTGCAGGGGGAATGCCCACACACTTTGGGTTTTCCGAATCTCTCAGATACCGCGATTTGTAGTGTCAACCCATACTAAATAGTCCCCTGAAAGAATGAGTATAATGAAACAGGTTTTCATGACTATAATTTGTTTGTTTTTTTGTTTTATGATTTGAGAGTGTCCCCCTCACGTGGGTTTTCCGAATCTCTCAAATGCCGCAATTTTTAGTGTCAACCCATACTAAACAGTCCCCCTCTAAAAATGAGTATAATGAAACAGGTTTTCATGACTATAATATTTAGTTTTCTTTGTTTCAAGTTGTGCAGGGGGAGTGCCCCCCACACTGTGGGTTTTCCGAATCTCTCAGATTGCGATTTGTAGTGTCAACCCATACTAAATAGTCCCCCTGAAAGAATGAGTTACATTGAAACAGGTTTTCATGACTTTAATTTGTTTGTTTTCTTTGTTTTGTGGTGGGGAATGCTCCACACACTGTAGGTTTTCCGAATCTCCCAGATACCGCGATTTGTAGTATCAACCCATACTAAATAGTCCGCCTGAAAAAATGAGTTACATTGAAACAGGTTTTTATTACTTTAATTTCTTTGTTTTATGAAAGGGGGAGTGTCCCCCTCACTGTGGGTTTTCGGAATCTCGCAGATACCGCAATTTTTAGTGTCAACCCATACTAAATAGTCTCCTGAAAAAATGAGTATAATGAAACAGGTTTTCATGACTATAATATTTTGTTTTCTTTGTTTCAAGTTGTCCAGGGGTGGGATACCGCGAAGTCAAGGGGGCTAAATAGTCCCCCTGAAAGAATGAGTATAATGAAACAGGTTTTCATGACTATTTTGTTTGTTTTCTTTGTTTTGTGCAGAGGGAATGCCCCGAAAACGTTGGTTTTCTAAATCTCTCAGATACCGCAAATTTTAGTGTCAACCCATATCAATAGTCACCCTGAAGAAATGAGTATAATGAAACAGGTTATCATGACTATAATTTGTATGTTTTCTTTGTTTTATGATGGGAGAGTGTCCCCCTCACTGTGGGTTTACCAAATCTCTCAAATGCCGCAATTTTTAGTGTCAACCCATACAAAATAGTCCCGCCGAAAAAATGCTATAATGAAACAGGTTTTCATAACTATAATATTTTGTTTTTTTGTTTCAAGTTGTCCAGGGGGTGAGGTGGGGGGAGGGGGGGGGGCAACCGCAATTTGTAGTGTCAACCCATACTAAATAGTCCCCTGAAAGAATGAGTGTAATGAAACAGGTTTTCATGACTATAAAAAAAAAAAAAATGTGCAGGGGAGTCCCCCCTCCCCTCCCCACACACACTGTGGGTTTACCGAATATCTCAGATACTGCGATTTTTAGTGTCAACCTATACTAAATAGTCCCCCTAAAACAATGAATATAATGAAACAGGTTTTCATGACTATAATTTGTCAATGTTTAACTCATTTAAGGAAATTGTCAGTTTGTTGCTAGACTGGTTTTCAGTAGGTTCTTGCCTATATATTCGGTAGCTTTAGGGAACCACAAACTTTAAAAGGCTACGCATTTAAGAGAGCATATCTTCCAATCATATCATACAAGGTAGTAAATCTCATTTTGATAGCGGGGTTGGAAGGGGGGGGGGGCATGCCTCATATCCAATAAGTAAGGGGAGAGACAAGAGATAAAATTTCCCCCAAAATGTACTAAATTTGTAAAATTCTGCTGAAAAGTGGGATGGAACATGTCCCCAATGCCCCCCGGGAATTACGGCCCTGATACCATATGTCATCAGGGGTCAGAGCAAATATTAGATTTCGCGATCTATAAGTTTACCAGGGACGTAGCTATTGTTGGAGCAGTGGGAGCGACCGCGAGATAAAAAAATATACTTTAGCAGGCAGACGGAGATTAAGGAAGCTCGCACGACTCCCGAATGAGTTATCTTTATGGGGAAGTGGTGAAAGGACCCCACTCCCCCTTCCCCTTTCCCTCCCTCCTGTAGTGTCAATATAAAGAAAAACGGTGGGAAATAAGAGGATTCCAACAGAGACCGATCCTCCACTTTTCTTATTTTAATAATGAAATAATGACAAAATATTTGATAAAAAAACCCTTTGAAAGCACTTTCCCTCCAAATCATATAAAAAGATGAAATAGATAACTTCTCATTTTACTCGTCATACACTAGCAGACTAGTGTAAAACATGACTCGGTTTGGTCTACCAATGTCACATTTATAATGGCCCATAATCGCATATGTAAACCAGACATGGCAAACGATAAAAAAAATCCCCTTGCCGCTAATAGCACCGTCCACCCTCTGTCCTACATGGCATTCAACCCTCTGTCCTACATGCCATCCCACCCTGTCCCACAATCCATCCCACCCTGTCTCACAATCCATCTTATCCTTTTCCCCATGTCATGCCACCTTCATCCCAATTCTTACATCTACCAATCATTATGCCCTCTTCAACCCAACATTCTTTCCTCACCTACCGTCCCCCAGTCACCTACCATCTCCCTTCACCTGCCATTCTCCATTCGTCTATCTTCCATTTACCTACCATCCCTCCAAACAAAGTTTTTTTCTCAAAATTACTAACTTTTCTTTAAAATTTCTGGTATCGGAGTGTGTGGGGGGATAGCTTGGATTAGGTTTTTTTTGTGATTTGGCCCACTGATAAGAATTTATTGGGTTGATTACTACTGAGGTATCTTTACTCTCTTTTAACCATAACAAATATGTTAAAATTGAAAAAGCTTTGTTTGGGTATATCAAAAGTTATATTATTGTCATTTGAACCTAAAGATTGAATATACTTACTTTACTGCTTTATTAGCCTTGTTGATCCTTGCGGAGTTGATAGAAAACTTTTCTCTGCCTCACATGTACGGTTCTGTGTCGCAGTCTTCATCTCCCCCATATGCATTTGTCGCCATTGTCATCTCTTGCTTCCGCTATTCACACTTGGAGTTTCCAAATTGTAGTTTACTGATTGTTGTTTTTCATGAGGTTCCTTTAGGTTTGTCCAATCCAACCCCATTAAGTTGCACATTAATATTTCAGTGGGTTCTTGGTTGATTCTCTCCCACAGTTCGTCGTTGCTATATTTTCCATGGCTGATTTTTCACTGTTATATTTAGAAATACTTGAATGTTGTGTTGGATTATTATGGTGGGCTTTGTTTTATGGTCACCACGCTACACCCGCATAAACAATTTTTGCATTCACATCTTCATCTGTACCACGGTACCACCTGACAGTCTGTTGTGTTGAATGCAAGGTATGATGTAAGAGTCTCCATGTTTTTTTTTCTTTCCATTTCACCTCTTTCTAGATAAACCAATGTATTGTTCTGTTTTAATACATATTGTCTCTATCTTCAGATCTTTTCCATGTTGATCCTCATCCTAAATTTAGCAGCTGACTCTAGATGCTCATCTCTTTCAGCACTAACGTCATCTGATGCATCTTGGGTATATGGCAGCAACGTGAGATCATCAGCATAATCCAAGTCATTCAATTACATAATAATAATTTTTATGATCCATTTTACATCCTTGGTGTAATCATGTTTCAAAATAATTTTCCTACTTTATTCATCATATACAGATTTGTTAGAAAAAATATACTATTCCCATTGTCTATTAGTTTTGGATATAAGGCCTACAAAATTGGTTTGTTTGCCCTTTCTTCAGTTCTTGTGGAAAATTGTTAAGGGAGGCCGGGAGCGGGCGGAATCAGGATTAAGTATTAAGAACATTAATCAAACAGAATTAACACACTTCATTTCATTTTCAGATTGCAGATTGTTGGTTCCTTCTATTTTGCTCAATGTTTATATCTCACTATGGTTTTTGTGTAATTTGGGATTTTCATTCCCTTGCCTTACACACTCGTTACAAACAGGCAGAAGACACTTTTGTATTCTCAAGCTCTTGTGTGCAGTGCGATTCATTTCCTCCACAGTAACAGCAACATCCAACAGGTAAAAGTGGTTGCCACGCCACTTTGTAGAGGTTTTAGGGAGTAGGGATTTTGACGAAGGTTAGGGATTTTTACAAAGGGTAAGAATTTTTGAAGAAAAAAAACGCCACCCCTATTTTTCAGCAAGTTACGGGCGGCGGAGGAGGGCTAACAAACAATTTCTTAGGCCTAATCAGAGGCGAATCCTGAGGTTCTAGTATACTAAGCGTCAGCTACGGCTACCAGGTCTTCGCTGCAGTGCACGGCCAACTATTCAGTTTCACAAACAAATTCGTTTTCAAAAAAGGTCTATTTTCGCCATATTCTCAACGCTAGTCAAAATAATTTTTGCCAAGTTTCCAAAAATATTGGTCTATTTTCCGACAAATCCGGCTAATTTTCCGACAAATCTGATTAAATTTCCGAGATTCACTATTACGGCCACATTTCTGCCAAATTTGTCTCTCGGCTGCTAGGTCAAATATTTATTCCCGACGGCCAAGCGAATCGAGTCACGGCCAAAATAAAGAAATTTGCCGTATAGACGGCAGCTGGGATTAGCTCTCCCGACATAATTTGTTTTTAATGAAATACAATAGACTCACATAATCTGATAAAACATACATTGTTTAATATGAAATAACTTCAACACACTTTCTTTCACTGCTACACACACACACACGGGACTCCCCCCCCCCCCTCCTCCTGAACCCACACACACAAAAGAAGATGTATGCTAATGCCAGACTAAAGACAGGCCTATATTCCCATAAATTATATACTTCCTTTCTTTATCTAATAGAATACAATTTAAGAAACAGATTGGAGAAGATAACATATTGATGAATTATTTTTGTAACAAAATATTAATCTTAAAATCTTTTCTTCTTCGTATAAAGGTGTATTTAGTCTAGCCACTCCTATTACATCACACAGACTGGCAGACAGATGCTCGTAGTGTGATTTCTTCGAATTTCAATGTCATAGTTTCTAAACGATTTGGAATATGTTTCACCCTCCCTTCTCCTCTTTCTTCTCTGTCCTTAATTTTTCCACCTTCCCTTCCGTCACCCATAAGTGTAGGCAGGGCACGTGCCCCCACACTTTTTCGAAAATTACCAAAGTGCCCCGTTTTGAAATGAAAAGTGCCCCTCAATTACTGTCTCATTAGTAGGAAACTGGCGACATTTTTCAGTCTCATATACGGTAGAAATGTGTCCCCATTGGAAAAGTGCCCATTTCTAAAAAAAAGTGCCCCTTTTACTTACTCTGTTGTTCAGAGCTCACCTATTAAGAGGTCGTGTTCCTCTCTTTTTTCGAGAGCTTCCTACACCCCTGCCGTCACGACTTTCGTTCCTGAACTTCCCTCCATTTCTCTTGTTGCCTATGCATGGCATCCCAGGCTCCCGTTGCATTGACTATGATTTAAACCAGATGTATGTCGGTAAAATAAGAAAGATTTTTGACTGCATGAATAGCACACAATTGCGTGTACGTGTAACATGATTGTACGTGTAACATGATTGTACGTGTAACATGATTGTACGTGTAACATGATTGTACGTGTAACATGATTGTACGTGTAACATGATTGTACGTGTAACATGATTGTACGTGTAACATGATTGTACGTGTAACATGGTTGTACGTGTAACATGATTGTTGTAACATGATTATGCGTGTAACATGATTGTACGTGTAACATGATTGTACGTGTAACATGATTGTACGTGTAACATGATTGTACGTGTAGCATGATTGTACGTGTAACATGATTGTACGTGTAACATGATTGTACGTGTAACATGATTATGCGTGTAACATGATTTATGCGTGTAACATGATTGTACGTGTAACATGATTGTACGTGTAACATGATTGTACGTGTAACATGATTGTACGTGTAACATGATTGTACGTGTAACATGATTGTACGAGTAACATGATTGTACGTGTAACATGATTGTATGTGTAACATGACCTGATAACTATTAGACGTTCAGAAAACAAAGGAACCACAATACATGAACAAGGAACCGCAGCACTCTCCATCCCTTCCTGGCCCTAGACCTGGTATGTTCATTTTACGTCATTTTGTCTGTTGTGACGTTTATTGTTAAACTTTGAAGGAAGTATAGACCTAATCCAAAAGTTGTTTACCATCCTGGAACTTTACAATCGCTGGCAAATTGGTAGGAACAGTGCGGAAAAGTGTACGTACGCAAACTACGCATATTGTGCTCGATTGATTATCGGTAAATCAATGTAATATGGGTTATTCTGACCTATTTCATCAAGTTTCTCAAAACGCTTTAAGTTAGTAAATAATTTATACTCAAAATAGTTGTGGGGGAGTAATCTATACAGTTGGTTGTGATTTTCACCGAAAAATTTGTTGTTTCGCAAGTAAACAAAACTTGAACTTTGCACAAGTTTTTACCTAAAGCCAGTATTAGCGTTCACGCATGAAAATACGGATCTGATCAATCAGTCATTAAACATGTTAAACGCTGTGAAAACTCTTCCGGCGATTGTAATTTAAGTATTAGGTTTAAATCAAAACTTTAATCACATTTCAAAGATATAAGCCGTAAATCCGAGTAGGACCAAAAGCAGTATATATATATATATATTTGAAAAAAATTAAAAAATGTAGATATGGCCTACGATATGTTTTCAGCCAGTAGGCCTACCTACTAATATGAACCATGAACCCACTGAAGTTAGGCCATCCAAAATAAAAGAAAGCATCACTGAGTAATAGTTAATTACGTATGACCACATCAAGGTAGATATCAAATTGATTGAGTGTTCATTTTATTATATACGAATAAATTTCATGTCTTTATCTTTTTCATTTATTTATATATACTTTTTGTTAGAGTGGATCTTGTGGGTATTTTCTCAACTAAGCAAGGGCTACTGAATTAGGTTTTTTTACACTATTTTGAATAATATAAGATCGTACCTGTGTAGGATGGCTATAAATTGTAGATATAAATGCCAAGAACACCGAAAGTGCATTAAATATCAAGCTTCACGAGGAGATAAGATTGAAATGAAGTACTATACTCACATAGTACTATCATCAAAACTTGAAAAGTGGACATCTTCTGTAGATGTCTCAGATTTTATCATACATTTGAATGTATGGTTTCTTACTTTTGCTGTATTTGTCTTTTTGTCCAACTTTTCCCGATGTTTGATTTAATATTTGCTATTATATATTTTATTTTAACAAGGCCTCACCTTAACCACGCAGCTTTCAGCTGAATGAGCTATCCTGTATAAAGATGAGTGATACCAAACAAAAACAAAAAATAGACATGGTCTATTCATCACATCATAAGATCATATTCTCAGACTATATCCATGATCATCCAAATGTGATCTTTCTAACTGCTTAAATTACCTGTTATGCAACTTGATAGTGTAGATGTGTACATAGTTTTGTGTATTAAATTATAGTGTATGAAATGTGTAATGCATATGAACATATAAACAATGCATCTATGCATACTCTTCTTTTGCCTACACTAGTTATTCACCTAATAGGTGAGCTTTGTGCATGCTTGACAAAACTTGTAGGAAAATTAGTATCTATGTGAGAAGCCAATATTGATATATTAATATACTTATATGTACCAGTGAATAACAACACAATGCAATTATAATGATAATAATAATTATGGTACTGCATTATTGGCCCTTCAGTTATAAAAACTTTTTTTGCATGGTACCCACTCATTTGTTAACTACATTTAGGCCTATCTCATTAACATATATCTATGTACCTATTATTGTAGGCTTATTAGCCCACTGTATTATTTTTTAACTCTAAATATTAGTATTGTCTACTGAACTTTGTAAGTTGTAACAGTAAATGTAGTTAGAGCCTTTCATATCTGACAAGCAGTACTGAAATGCTTAGATAACTTTTATTGACCGACCACATTTGGGATGCAATGAAACGTAATTAATGTTCTGTTTAAGTCAAGTTTAGGCCAAGTCAGTCAAAATATGCCTATGATATTCAAATATTGGCAATGGGTGTGGCAAAGGTCAATCCTATTAGAAATAAGACCAGTAGTATTCGCAGTCATGTAATGGTTATAGCGTATACTACGGTCAGATGTTTATCTGACTAAATTAAGACATGCAACTTGTAGAAATTCGGCGTTTTTGAATATCTAACGTTAGGCTAAAGTTCGCTAAGTTTTTGAGTTAGGCCTAATCTGTCTATATATCTCATAAGAATTGATTTAAAAATGTGGTTTTGACCCGAAATTAGGCTTGCAGAATAAAATAACAGTTCTTTTGTGTTTACCAAATTTCCGCCGGATGACGTTAATTTGCGTTTGGTTCTATCATTTGGTTTGCGTCTGAGAGTGACGTCATTTTCTGGAGTAAAAGCAAGCCTTTGCGCAATACGCGTGAGAAAGTCCGTATGCGTTTAACTGTGTGCGGTACGTATGACGTCTAACAAACACAGCTGATCGCATTATTTTCTCTCGTACTCCCATGCGAGGTGACTGCGCGCAGTTGCTATGCGGTCTGATGACATCAGGTCACATTTCCAACGGAAGTGAACGCGTACGTACGTTTATGTACGACTGCTGTACATTGCATATACAGTATCACAATCAGGCATACCGCACACGTCTTACAACATTTATTTGCTGTCATGCCGGTTTGTGTGTCGTCCTCAGTCGAGTGGTGAATTATTTTTCACTATTGCAAACATTGGGAGAAAATACATAGAATTATGCCACTTTTTGAGGATTTACGTGTAGTTTTTCTATTCAGTTTTATTTGTCTGACGCAGTGCTATTGTAAGTATTCCATCTTAGTTTTTGAATAAGCCTTCGTGCTTTTAGTACAGCCCAAAGAGTCTGTAATGTAATTTCCTAGTCCCTCTGGTTACGCGAAATTTAAGCCACAAGAATTTTAAAACTGGAATTTTAACATATTTGCAGAAAGAAACTAACGTTAATATTATCATTGAAATTATTTTATATTTATTTTTGTAAATAAGAGCATGTCTTTTAGGTGTAGGCCCAGGCCTGAATAAACAATTTAGAATTTTAAGTTTATGGCAGAAATGAGTTAACACAAGAAAATGGCAGCAATGCGTCAGTCCGTCCGACGGTACTACGGGGAGTAGGCCTAGCATGATACACTTAAGGCACAAATCTGCGACTGTTTTTTATCTAAATGAAAACAAACTATTGAATAATCAATGTTCCAACTTAATCTTCAACTTTTTGAAACAAAGTATTATGATTGATTCAGGATAATGTGGCACAACCCTCGACACACCCACTCATCAGCTTGTCAATATGGTTTTCCAAAGAAGTTGAACTTCTTCTGTTCTTGACCGTTAATGCACGTATGAATTGTATGACACACCCTCCGACCGACCTAAAAATTTGCACACTGCAATATTATAAATGTATTATTTAATATTCCAAATTTTTTACTTCATAGATGATATTTATGCGCATTTCCATTTTTCATATCAATATTGATATAAATTCTAGTCAGGTGCATCACAAGGACAGTCATTGTCAGTCACTTTCACTGATATGTCCGTCAGAAAATCATTTTGAAGTGTGTGTCAAAAGTAGGCAATTGTCACTTAAAAATATGCAGGGGTGCGTCAATAAGTATGTATGTATGCGTACCCATTGACGCACATATGCCGGTGGTCGGAGGGTGTGTCATACAATTGATAGGTGCATAATATTACTAATAATAACTATACAGTATACTGTATCAGTCAGTGTTTGAAAGTACATGTACAATGCACAATTTTTGGTTCCGGTGCTAACAGCATAAGGATCATACTGTATGCAGTTATGCTGGCATGTGTATGTATGTATGTGTGTCTGTGACAGCAATCTCGTTGTACGATATCTCAAGAATGATACACTGGATTCATGTCATATGTGGTACACAGATAGCCCATGGTCCGTAGATGTGCCCCATTGTTTTTTGACAGTGAGGTTGTGCATATTATTGAGATAAAATACTAGATATGAAATGCTCATATTTTAACAACAGCATGTCTGTTTTGTTTCATATGTAGTTTGATTATGATGTTTGCTAGTGTGTACATGTTCACGGTGTTAAAAGATTGAATTACGTTAATATGCATAGTGGGCAGGCATAATAATAGGAATTTGCTGAAAAGAGCTTGTAAGCGCGGTATCTCATGGAGCAATTTGTTTGGGTTTGCACCGCAATTTGCGTCACAAAAATTGTGCATAATGCAGTTTAGCGATTCATTTTCTATCTTGCTTTGCAAAAATGCTATAGGCTACAATATATTTCCTAAGTAACTGATTGAAGTTTTCAGCCCTCAAAATTGAATAAAAATATAAAAAAATTCTTTTTGAATGCGAGAATAACAAATGCGCAGTAATTACCTATGAATGGGGATATTTTGCACTTTTATTTCACTGAAATGTGAGTAACTTGTGAAATGCACCGCGATTCTACAATAGTAAATAGTGAAAGTTGAAACTAACAGTAACAATAGGCCATAACGTAAGGCTTTATATCACACTCAATCAAGGCCCGTTTTACAACTTTATATAAGCTGTTAAATTAATCAAAAATCACAAGGTCAAAATGCTTGAATCGTCACAATCAGTACATTTACATGTAAATATTACCTGATGAGTCAAATAAATTTTGCAAGAAAGAAAAAATATTGCAAAATAAACAAACATAATTTTTTTTAATGGAGCTGAAATGCGTGCTTCATAAAAGATGGCGGCCTTTTTCGAGAGGAATGATATGATTAGAACCTCTGGGGTGGTGGCATAGTTTTTAAATGTTTTACAGCGATGTATCATAGTATGTAAGATTTTCACAATGAAAGCCCTAGCTAAGTATGGCAAAAAAAGTTATGCGATCTTGAGGTTAAATGACATTAAAAGAGAGTTATCTGTTTTTTCTAAACTGAATTTCCATGTACATTTTCCATAAAAATGATGATTTATACTGTAGAAGTGAACTTTTTATGATTTGGAAAGCAACATACCAGTGTCAGTTTGGGTAATGGATTCAATACTTTTGCCATACTGGTTGCACGATTTTTTGCTTAATAGCGGGAAAACTGCAAACTGCATTGAAAAAGTACCATTTAAAGTGTATTAAAACAAAGAGTAATACAAAATCAATAAGGCCTAAATATGCATCATTATTGCTAATCAATTTCTATGTATTAATCATTTTTATGAAAAGAGTAGCAAAATTGCTATTTTTTTTTAAATTTGGTACACAGATAGTCCATGATCTGTAGTTGTGCCCTATTGTTTTTGGTAGTAATATCATGCATATTAATTAGTAGGCAGGGCTTAATGTGAAAACTTGAAATGCTCATATTTTAACAATCACGTGTCTGATTTGTTTCATATATAGTATAATTATTTTGTTAGGGAGTGTGTATGTGCTCATTGTATAAAACCATTGAATTTTATTAATATGCATAGTAGGTGGAGCTTAATATGGTTTTGCTAAAAAGACCTTTATCACAATATCTCAAGAACAATTCATGTCATGTCAAATATTTCATGATCTAATGACAAAACAGTTAATACAAAATCAATCATCATGAAAAAAGCATCGGAACCACAGAATCTTTTGGTTCTGGTTGTCTGTCACATGATTGCAATATAAACAACGCACTCTTTCATTTTGGGCAAATATTAATTCAGTTGTGTGTACTGGGTATAATGATCAGAAATACAAACCCATAAACCATGTGCTTGGTTTCATTCTCTCATTGAAATAAATGTAACCGTTGTCTCTTTTACTTTATACATAATCTGTGATTTCTGGCAACCAATTTGCCATTGACTTAACTGTGTGGAATTC
Organism: Chiridota heheva; assembly: GCA_020152595.1. Classification (NCBI taxonomy): domain Eukaryota; kingdom Metazoa; phylum Echinodermata; class Holothuroidea; order Apodida; family Chiridotidae; genus Chiridota; species Chiridota heheva. The sequence goes on from JAIGNY010002250.1 coordinate 3,339,149, forward strand.
CCTTGCTTACAATGCACCATTTCGTGAGAAGTATATCATGCGTAATTACCAGGTTAAACTATTTTGTGTCATTTTCCAGAGGATTGTATTAAATACAGTACAGTTGGAAATATGGCTGGGTTGGAATATTTTTTTTACGGTATAGCTGGTGCACGGGGAGGGGGGGCACTTTTGAAACTTTTACGGCACGGTTATACTGTAAGTACTGAAAACATCAAAATGCTTGCAAAATATGGCAAATACTGCATCTGTTTAAAGTGCGTTCCAACACGGATAATTATTTTCTAATCCTTACGGGGCAATTTGAAGACTTATTATAAGACCCCTGCTCAAGTTTTGTGACATTCCTTGCTTTACATTTGAGCCAGCCATCACAATAGTTATGCAGTGGTTATTGTAGGGCTAGAACCAGTTCCGTTAAAATGTTCCATAAATGTTTTTAACACTTTGAGGTTTCATTTTATTTTATGCGGTTTGGGAGGGAGGGGGGGGGGGGTTGGTTGGTTTAAATTGTTAAACAAACAGAAATTTGGCCGTTTAACAAAAATGCACAGCATTTAATAATATAATATTTTCTAGAGTCAGCATACTTAGACTGGCTAGTGGAATTTTATAGGTTGCTAGTAGATTCTCAACTGCTTTGTTGAGGGTTGATGTAGTGTCACTTTGTTGAATTTTTGGTAAAAATATATATCACTGTTTTAGTCAATTTGAACGTTCCACCACTGACTCAAATTTCAACCACAGTACAACTATAGAATACAGGTTCACTTTGAAGTTCCATATATACCTGGCTTCCGGCAGCGAAGTCAGACTCCAGTGACACTATTATCATCATACATGAATATGCATCCTTCTTTAATTAGGATTAATAGGCCTACAATTGTTTGTTTGTTTATAGGCTTTAATACCACCCCATTTCATTAAGACCACAGTGCCTTCAGTCAAGTTCTCGACTGCCAACGAATCGGCGCACATGAACTTTGACTTGACTGGGCCAGGACGGGAAGTGAATGAACACTGCAATTTCACGCTTCTCTTCTCGAATAGTGTTTAGCGAACCAGGCACGGGTTGACTGTCCTGCTGCAAGACCGACAGCTTAACGTACCCTCTGAAGGACGGTGTGCGCCATTCAACCATTGTTACTTCTCTCAACGGCTGAAAGAGGAGTAGACGAAATGCTTCCGCTTCGATGTTCTTTGTATCTGTCTGCAGAGCAGTGGAAAAATTGAGTTGGACCTGATTGTGGCTTAAACCTGGGACCTGGAGCATCTCAGTTGTGCACTCTGCCAACTGAGTTGTAGACCTATGCTTGCGACTGCGCCGCCCAGCTGGGGATATGCAGTTTTTTGACATTACAGTTTGTCCATAAGTTTTTAAACAGCACATTTCAACACTTGTCCGTCAATTTACTTTTATCTTCGTAAAATTGGCCATTTCCATTATCCAAAAAAACTTTACCAAGGATCTTGACAAACACTTCTTCATGCTGTTGTCTCATCAAAATTGGATTATGGAAATTCTCTGCTATTTGGGCTGTCTGACTCTTAACTTGTTCCACTCCAACGTGCTCAAAATGTTGCTGCCAGAATTAAACCCATTCACATAAGTTTGACCATATCACCCCTGTATTAAAGAAACTCCACTGGCTTCCTGTACAGTACAGAATTGAATTCAAGCTACTTTTAATAACCTATAAATCTGCACCTAAATTTCTGGCTGATCTCATTCACTTTAAATTATCTTCACAACATCTGCATTCATTAAACAACCATCTTCTTCACAAGCCTAAATGGAAACTTCAATCTTTTGGTCGTTGCTTATTCACATCTGCTGCACCAGCTTTATGGAATTCCTTGCCACTTACTTCTAATGTCAATGTATTTAAAGGAAGGTTCTTGATCCATTTTTATTGCATAAGCATTTTCTTTATAGTGCCGCTGAACATAACTCCGTTGTGGATAATGGTGCTTTGCAAATTATATTAAACATTGAACATATATATAATGAATTACTTACTGCGTAAAGTGTCTGAAAATAGGCAAAATCAAATAGATCTTGGTGATCTTTTATATTTAAAACAGCTACAGTTTGCAATTTTTAATTTCTTGTCCAAGTTCAGCAAATCAGAATGATGATTTCCAGTTTAAACCAATTTTATCATTACAAATGTTCCAATGTGTCATTGTGCATGTTTTACCATAGCCCTCACAAAGGATGAGTTACAATTTAAGTGATTGCAGATTGTCATTGTTTAATCTCTGCTCCATTCAACACATTTACATGTAGTACTGTACTCCAACACCGCTTTTCATTACTATACTGGAAACACTAGCCACTGGACAAAGAAATTAAAACAAATATTGACCACATGTATTTGGTGCTAAACAAATAATATATAGTACTGTACATGCACATTTTTGCACATTATTTTAATGTTATACTGAAATTAAAGACTTGCTTGTAAAGTTGTTTCTATGGTATAATGGTCAATTTTGCTGATGGAGTACAGTACAGCATGTTTAAGCTAAGGGCTTGATTGTAAAAGAGAGGAAAATGCCCAATGATGCTAGTTCAAGTAAAAAAACCTATAAAAATCTCTTGATGATGCTACATGCGCCAGTGTACACCAGCAGGCACTTGTTCATTTTTTTATACATAGATACAGTACTGTGGCTTTAGAGTCTTCTGAGAAGTGTTTCATGAGCTGTACGATGAAACTATTTTCTATTGCATTATGTTTTCCTCTTTTCTGTAGCTGTATATATTGCCAAGTCAGTTATGGAAATGTTACTAGTATAGTACAGTACATGTAGTAAAGTTCAAAATATTGTTATTAAGCTTAAAAGATTTTAAATTCTTTCAATCTGTTTATCTTTGATTACTTTTTACATTATACCTTTCAAAATATTTTCAAGAAGTAAAATTTATTTCCAGTCTTTACAGATACTTAACTTGTGACTTCTCATTATAATTTGCATATGCAATATACAAACAATACTATATCTGCATATGCAGTATACAAACGATACTATATCTGCATATGCAGTATACAAACAATACTATATCTGCATATGCAATATACAAACAATACTTTATCCAAACTACAGAAAAAATACTTTGTACAGTAATTAATACTCATTTGTAACATACATTATATCATTGAGTTTTAAATGAAAATAAAACTTCATAATTCAATCGTGTGTAGATCTATTTGAAGCTGAGCCATTATTTATGAAATAGTTGGATACATGCAGGAGCATATTATTATGTAGCTGGAACAGGAAATGCTACAAAACCTCTTTTCCCAAACTTTCAAAATGAGATATATTCCTATCAATGGGGAGATCACTTTATGTATGACATATCCAGACTAGAATTGATGGTTTTCACCTCTTTTGTACATATTTACATACAAACCTTACCATTCTGGTACCTTTCTATATGACGTGACTGACATTACATACCCCTAAATCCGTGTGACTGATGTTATATGTGACTGACATTACCATTTTTCACTCGCCTATTATATTTAGATGGGATAATTTTCAAAAAAGTTTATATGCCTGGTGAAAATTAAAAAGGACAGTACTGGATTCACTGTAGATTGTTTGCTATCATAAAAATTAAAAAAGATTGTGACTGACATTACAGATATTACTCACCACTACTTTAAGTCTATTTTCAGCTCAACATCCCTTTAAAGGATTTGAGCTTAAGCGATCACTAACTCAAGAGCCAGATTCTCGCCCGTATGCGTTTGGATTTTTGCAGCGTTTGTCATATCCTAAGCGTTTTTTTAAATATTTTGCTGTGTTGCTATTGATATGGTAATGCAATAACAGTTCATACTGTTGTGTAGTTTTAACGAATCTTGCATTCCAAAATTTGCTAAAAATGCTTCAAATACTCGGATTTTGCTCAGCGCAATCTGAAAGAATTTAGCCTATATAATAACATTGGCTCTGGAAATACTACCGAATATTCCAGATGGAAAGAAAACTGCTTTCATAAATTTCCTGAATAGGTTATCCTCAATAGCCTGAATGTAGGCATTCATTCAAAATCCTCATGAGTCCTCCATATCACACATGACTTAGCGCAAGTAATGCCTATTCACTAGAAGTTTATCGTTCTCGTTGGAGATAATGAAAGACATAATAACTGATGCACAAGATCACTAGGTCATGATGAGTGATCTTGAAGGATTAGTTCAGGGGTGGAGTACAGTAAGTCCATCATATGAAAGAGGACTTAAAAGAAATTTGTTAAATCTTGTTATATTTTGTTATGATGATTGCTACTTGGAAGGTAGTCGAGGGCGGACCGGTCAGGAGGCACCCTTTTAGTGTCGGTCATTCTTTAAGCTTCAAAACAAATAGTAATTCACCCACTCACAAATACTACATAATACATAGACGTTGTCACATACATTATTAGGGCACTGACACTGAGGGCCCTATTTGCCTGATGGGTAATTGTCAACATTGGTCCTGGCTCCCCAATCACAATCCCAAAGGCAGTATTTGCCTGCCGAAAGGGGGTTAAAGTCAAAAGTGTGTGTGTGTGGGGGGGAGGGGGTGGGGATCACCAAGTAAACAGGCTTCTAAATACCCCAAAATATATGTTGAGCTACTACATCATTGATGTTCTAGCTCTGTGATGTGTATCAAGTTGAATGATCTTAGCATTCTGGATTTTAAAGCATGATGCCTTCACATCAAAAGAGTAATGGAATAGAGAAAATATAATAAAGTAGGCCTAATGAAAGAACAGAGTCTGCATACTTTTCTTGGAATATTTTCTCAATTTAAGGGAGAAAATAATGTTGGTGTTTAACTCCAATATTTAAAAAATACAAAATTCCTTGGGACCGCACTGAAAACAAGTCAAATGTGACTAAAGTGTGCTTTCCCTGACATGTGGCTAAAAGTGCAAGCAAAATTTCAAGTTCAACGCCAATACTGGATCATTGTATCATTTTTTGTCCATTGTGTGTAACTTAGGTGTGGTGTGCAACATTCACAAACAATCAAATAAAATGTTAAAAGTAAATGCATGTACAGTTAAAAACACAGCTTGTAGGGTTTAGAATAGTTGCCTGGATAGCTCTCCTTTAAAGCTATCCACATTCCTCGCAAGGACAACCGATGGTGGAAGACTGTTCCGATCTTTAATTGTCCGATTTAGAAATGGTAAATGTTGTGTTGTGTTTCCTGGGATAACTGTAAGTAATATTGGGTTGGTACTTGGTGGGTTGGTGATGGTGATGTAGGGTATGTACAGCACAAATTAGGACATATTATTTAAAGGTCAGAGGCCAAATAATTGATTTAAAATGGAAAATTTTGGTTGCTTGCGTGTTATGCAAATATCGCAAGTGCAATTAGGTTGTTACTTGGTAGGTTGATAAAAGGGTGTCCCTCGGGAAAGATTGTAACCTGTCGCTCAAAGGTCAGAGGTAAAATTAATGTTGCTGGGTTGGTGGAAGGGGATGTAGTGTTGTGTCTCACACATAATGTCATTTAAAGGTCAAACATCAGAGGTCAAGTAATTGATATGAAATGATCCATATTATGTTGTTTCCTGGAGAGAAAACAAATTATAAGTGGCAGAGGAGATAAGGTCAACAACTGTGTGGATTGCCATCTTGTTCATTTTTGTTTTCATGTATGCTAGATGACTCAAAGAAACAAATTGGTGTACAAATCATGTTGATATCACATTCTATTTTGGAGTTTACCATTTACTGAAGCTTCTTTCATTCGTAGCGACGGTGATTGGTGCTGTGAGAGCTAGCCTGTATGCATTATTTGTTAATGGAAAAATTGTTTTTTTACTCTCTGCCATTGCTGCAGCTTCAGCCAAATTGGTTGTTGAAATTTTATCTTTGACAAAAGATTTGAATGCCTTGACTTCACATTTCAGAGACAAGGGGTCTGGACGAATTTGAATAGGAAAAAGATAAGCAAACAACTCAAAACTCTCTGGAAGAATTCGGTTATAACAAACACTTTTATCGTTTTAAGGTCATTTTGCAATTTTGATGCACATCAGATAAGAGGGAAAGTTGTTCATCAAGTACAATCTTGAACTTTCTTCTATAAAAAGTTTCCAAATCACATCTCATTGCCGATTCTGGATGGTCATCAATTCTTGATGGAGGCTTTCGGTGCCTATGATGTTGTTGGAAATCGCTACTAGCATTAACGTCACAAGTCTTTGCAAATTCAATAGCTGCCTTGATTTCAGCATTCATCTCGATTGCATCTTCACTGATCTCTCTCGGATGCTTTACACTTATCGCTCTACAGTTGCCTCTCTACAGTTGGACATTGCATTAACGATATTTAGGTCTTCGCGTTGCAAAATTTCTGTTTTCCTTTTGGTCTTATACATGATGTTCTTCACAAACATAATGGATACAATGAAGTCAAAAAGAGTTATCTTCACCAGCAGACCAGACCAGTTGCAGATGTTCTTGTTTTGGCATTCTGTGATTTCTTCAGATTCTGCAAACTTTCTCCTATTGCATCGTAGCTGTGCCATACTGCCTGTATAGATTCTGCACAAGCTGTCCACCCCGTTTTTGACAGATTTTTGAGCATTAGTGCATTATTAACCAATAAATCTTTGATACTGTATTCTAGAGAGAAGCCATTCGCTTAGTGCTGCTGGTGAAGAACACTTACAGTTCTTCAAGAACATTAAATAGTTCTCTTATAATTGAGCTTGACACACAATTGTGTTTTACTGCTATGTTTGATCTTTGTCGGGAAATGCGATGTTTAGAATTGCAGTGACAGAAAAAACTAATCGACTGTTTGCTGGAAAATCTGATCTCTTGTCATAAAATACAATGTACCGGTACCGTACTGACTGTTTCATCTGTTTGTTAGGCCGAAAACATGATTAACTATATTATTCTACTACTTTTTTCTTTCTTTTTTTGCTGCTTTCTTTTTGCCTGTTTCTTTTTTCTTTTCTTTTCTACTCTTCTTCCTTTTTCCAACAAGCATGTTCAATTTTACAAGAACTACAATGTTAGGAGGTGTGGCACACCTTCCCCTCTCCCACACCCCTACCACCATGGCTATACCGCTGACCAGGTACATGGCTACACCCCTGACCAGGTACATTCTGGATTTTAAAGGAGACATAAAATCTGACATAATCCTTATTTTATATGATAGATTTAAAAATAACAAAACTTCTGACCAAGGTTCATAACTTCCGAAGCAATGTAACACTTTTTTTTTTATTATTAAAAACTAATGCTACTACTAAATAGTACCATGGAACCGCCATTTTGATTTTGAAACATGCAGATTATGATGTCATCAGCCTGGCACGATGTTGGAATGCTTTGTATTTCTTCATAATCTCTACCTTAAGTTTTCCAGCTTATGAAAAATTGTTTTCCTTTTGTAAGGGTCAAGAACAGTTTTGTGTACACATGAAAATGTCAAAACATGCTATAAAAACTTTGTGTCACATAAGTTTGGAATAAAAACATAATATAAAGTTATAAAGAAATACATTACAATCCTTAGTCTCTGTTGGGGAAATATTGTCATCATTCACAAGATTTTAATACAGAATTGAGCAAAATGGCAGCCTCCATGTTGACTGTAAAGATAGGTAACTTGAGATAGGAATGAAATTTTGACTTACTGTTTTTGGTAGTTGGTTTAGATTTGAATCCTCTATCATATGAAATAAGGATTATATCAGACTTTAAGTACCTCGCTATTACTGATACAAAACATGGCAATATGTGAGTATTTGTTTTTTGTAAAGTACAATAAGAGAATGCTTAAGAATTAATTACAGATTAAAGAATTTCTGGAAGTGACTCTTGCTCTTCTTGTTTTTATCTAAAATATAGAATTCTCTCAGATTATCAGGAAGGAACTTCTTATAAGATATAAGCACACTTAGAATATTTTCTTTTGTTTTGCAATTGTATATATAATTATTTGCAAGAAAAATCATGAAATTTACAGGGTGCTTTGGATTGATAAGATAACCAAAATAAACATCAAGACAAGACAGCTCAACCAAAGTGATAAATGTAACATTTTACTCTCCACATTTGTGAAGATTATGCTGATTGTCCAAAAGTTTTTAAAAGTGATGTGATTTGAATGCTATTTATTTTCAATGGAAAGGCTGAATCACAGATTATGCTTTGAGGAATGAGGTTTATATAAACAGTTAAACAATGTATTGTTCGTATAAAACTTTAATCACATCTTAAAGATAAACTCCTTATTTTTCTCAAAATCAACTACTCCTACTATTTATCAAGATTTAGCAGAGGATTAAAAAACAAGTGGATTTTCAATAGAAAAGTATAAGGTCTGCCCATTTATAAATCACATACAGTATGTGCATAAAAAAGTTATTATTAGTACTTGAGAATGAATGAAGCAGTAAAATGAAAAAAATAGTTCACTACAGTTTCTTTCCCTGTTTTTAATGCAATTTAGCATGTTGCCTTTATCTGTCCCTATAGGCATTGTAAGTTTACAACTAAAAAATACAAGATCAGTAAGTGTCACATAAACAACCGTAATCCTGTTTCTTTTTCTTTGCAGTATTTCATCCAAACTACAACTTACACAGATCTTCTCATACTGTCCTTTTAAATTTTAATGGGCTAGTGCAATATGTGGATGATGCAGGCACAGGGATCAAGCACCATCGACAGAAGAGGCAGGATGATTTACCTACACCAGCAAGTGAAATAACCACGGAGGTAAGTGAAATTCAATATTGTACTGAAGACACAGTTTGTAGATTGTTTGGTTATTAACCCAGTGGAGGCAATTGAACTGATGACTTTTTATGTCTAAAATGTAGCCAAAAAGTGATTCGATTTTTGGCAAGTTTTGGGGACCTCATCAAACAAACAAACAAACAGTAGCCAAAAAGTGATTCGATTTTTGGCAAGTTTTTGGGGAAAATGAAAATTACCATATTTGGCCCTAATCTACTTAAAAAAAGTCTTAATGTGCCCCCACAAAACATTACGCCCAATCCTCGCTACACATTTTTTCACCTGCAAGAACCTCCATTTCTGTGGGTATGACTTTTAGATTCTGCTAGAAGCAGATTTTGCTAGAAGCAGATTCTGCTTCTAGCAGATTCTGCTAGAAGCGGATTCTGCTAGAAGCGGATTCTGCTAGAAGCGGATTCTGATAAAGCAGATTCTGATAAAAGCATTTCAAAGAAACCCATCACGGATAGTTCAGTAATTTTACCGTCAGTAATTACACTCCTAATCATCTATATGTACACAATGGAACTTATTGTGAAGGGCCAGGTATTGTGGATTTGGTTACTGCAGTGCCAAGTCATGTAATGTGGGGATGAGGATTCATTTGGAATTTTAAAAGAATGTTTCCATCAGTGAGTTATAAAACACTGGTGAGTTGGGATTCATTGAACTGAAAATTTATAGCCAGAGTTATTCATCATGAAATGGTTAGAAAATGAAAGAATCGAAGGATTTTAGCTTTCAAATGATACAACAATCACCCTGATGTTAAATGGGGAAGTCCCTCAATTAATTTCTAAATAACACATTCCAAACGTCAATAATTTAATGCTTTGGCATAAGGGTTAGGGGTTATCCTTCATAATGTGAAATACACATGTGTGACTATGAGTTGTATCTTCAATTGTGACAGAGCTATTGGATCTGTAGCTATTGAATCTCCACAGTGAGATTTTCTTGCTGTTATTACTGTACATAACAAATTTGCCAAAAATCCTCTAATCTTTGGATCAGTAATCAGCAAATCTGAGGACTATTCTAATCAGAATTGTATCTTGTTTTTGGTATAAAGTAAAAGAGAAAATTTCTGTAGCTATCCATATACAGTACCTAAAGTATAGTGAATATCTTACATACAGTTGAAACAAAGATCCTTTAAGTATTTATGTTTAGGGTGTTACCGCTTTGCCTTTTCCCCTGTGGTAATCATGACACATTGTACACACATCATCCTTATGTCATCAATCACTAGATCAAATCAGGAAATACACTGCAATGACTGTATAGTGTCTGCCTTGCTTTGTTTGCGAACTGAATAGAATCAATCCCACAATACAGGACTTAAATAAATTGATGAATCCGAGCATGAAGTACAGCAGCAAGTAAGAAAGAAACATTACATGACCACAGACACATACAATAAGGAGAGAACACTGAAAGTGGCAACTTCCCATTTATGTTAATGATGCTTAAAGGAGCTGGCAGCCGAAAAGTGAGGGCGTTAGTTTTTGCTAATTTCAAAGATATATTATATATCTGTGGCTAATTCATGTAGATTTTGACCAATAGGAGTTGCATCATACGTCCGCATTTACAGAAATCTTCACCCATCGCGCACAAGCGAACAAATTCCCAAAAGTCAATGGGAAAACACGTACAAATTTTGAGCAAGATTTAGAAATGTTCATGATATTCCGCACCACAAACAGTGACATAGCTAGGGTACTTTAGTTGGAGGGGGCGTGGTGAAATTCTAGACAAATTGTATTTATGTTAGCTGGCATCAGTGCGAGGCTCGCTAAGCTATGTGCTCGCACTGCGAGCACATAGCTTAGCGGCGTGGGCTTCTAGGAGCCTGCCTAGGGGCCCCAGTATGGTCCAGTTCTGCAATTTTTGGTAGTTGGAGGGATACATTTTGATCAGAATTAGCATAGAATGTTCATTCTTGAGTTATTTTTCCAGAAAGAGCTACAGTACCTATCTTTTATACAAGGGATCATTGAAGTGCATATCAGCGGCATAGGAAGATATTTGACATTGGGGATTTTGATCAATTGTCCCAACGAACCCACAAAAATATACGAGTTATCACGGTCCGAAAACTATTTGTAAAGGAAAGGAGGGGTGGGGGATGTTGTAAATTTCTGAAAATTTGGCAAACTATTTCCAAAAATTGAACAAAGCTTCATGAAAATAAAGGAAATTTTACAAAAATTGAAGGAATTTCCATGAAAATTGATAGAAACTTTTTAAAATTGAAGAAAATTTCTCAAAAATGAAGGAAATTGCACGAAAGTGAAGGAATTTTTTTTTTTGATAATTGAAGCTTAGATTTTCTGTAATTTGAAAATATCCTGAAGAAAAGAAGCCATGCTTAGAATCTGACTCTTCAAAAACAAATAGACCTTTATATTTGGGAGGGGGGGGCCAAAGTGGTACGTGGCCCCCAATAAAAATATTGCCCCCGGTTCCTACGCCACTGCATATGTGATGTAATTTATTGATACAAGCAAAATTCTTTTCAGATCAGGCTATATTTTATCAAAACTATGCCCCATTTTCTCAAACCCCCTGTGCCAGTGTGTTTCCCATAGGGAATTTTTTTTTATTTGTTAGGTTTGTCAAAAATTATTACGAAAAATTTGTGTGTTTAGTAGCATATTTTTTCAAATTTTATGTGGGAAGAATATACTCTCCACCACACTACTGCACTCCACACTGCGCACTGCATGCATTATCAGCATTATGAGATATGTGTGGCTTTCAATAAAAGAAGTTTTAACTTACTAAAGCTGCAATCCCTGTAACCCCCCCCCTAATTAAATGAGAAGTCTTGAATCCTAAAAAACTTGATATAGCAGGTATACTACAGATAGGTTTATGTTCTTGATTTTGTCTTGCCTGCGAAGCAGAATGAAGAGACATAAGGCTCATCCTGTAGTTCTTGGCGTCCACAAATGTTTAACATGGGCTCGTAACATAAGTTATAAATGGTGAACATTTATGTAACTTACTGTAGCACAGGGGTAGAGGACATTGGTACTTTTCAATTGAGCATGATTGAAGGGGGAGTTGTGTTGGCATACTAATTAGCTTATTAGCATAACAATGAAAATATTTGTATCTATGATATCTCTTAAATTAAAGTGGGTGTGGGGATTTTGTTTACACAAATGATCATATATGTGAAGAGCATTGTCTACACTTAATGGTGAGGTGTAATGTGCATATTAATTAGGTTATTTGCATAACAATAAACTCATACAAAATGTTTAACATGAGCTTATAACTTTAGTTATAAATGGTGCACATTCCTGTAACTTGGCACGGGGGTAAAGGACATGGGTACTGTGCAAATGAGCATGATTGGAGGTTGTGTGTATATACTAATTAACTTATTTGCATAACATTGAAAATATTTCTATCTATGATATCTCTTAAATTAAAGTGGGTGTGGGGATTTTGTTTACACAAATGATCATATATGCGAAGAGCATTGTCTACATACATTTAATGGTGAGGTGTAATGTGCATATTAATTAGGTTATTTGCATAACAATAGACTTTCCTACAAAATATTTAACCTGAGATAATAACTTGGTACAGTGGTAGAGGGCATTGGTACTATTCAGTTGAGATGATTGAGGGGATGTGTATGTGCATACTTATTTGCATAACAATGAAAATATTTGTATCTTTGATATCTCTTAAATTAAAGTGGGTGTGGGGACACTTTTTTTTCTCTAATCTATGTTGCTTGTAAAAACATGCATTGTTACTAATTGTAAAATTAAAAATCAAAAATATATGGTGGAGACTTACTAACTTCACATTTCTAGTTTGTGTGTACATATCGGCCTATATCGGATGCATGGCATATAGTTAGCTTATGCTCATAAGGAAGGCGCTAGGCCCAGGCTAGTGCTCATTTACATAACTCGTCAAATAATACACACACAAGAAATTTCCGTCCATACCCATTCATTATCGAATCACATATCCCAACCACTGACCGGCCCACGTGCAAATCTTTTGCTCACAGCCACGCTGTAACTCCTAATAAGGTCATGGGGATACTGTACTCACTTTTTCACAATCCATCATTAAGTGGTCCATGCAATATTTGAGGAGAATCCCACGTTAAATCCAAACTGCACATTTCTTAGACACTTCTGGATATCTCAAGCGGATGCGACCGCTGCGGTATAACGATCGTCAAAATAATTTGGAGAAAAAAATAGCAATCTTCAGTTTTTTTTATTCCCTTAAAAGTTTCAACATAGTTTTCCCATATTAAAAAACGGTTAGATCAAATTTTGGGATGCATGTAAGGGCAGGTATAAACTGAAATAAAAAAAAAGAAGTTTATCCTGCCTTACCATCCCGAAAATATAGATTAATTCCATATAAATGTGTTACAGTGTGTCTTTTCATTCCTCTCCATGTTAAAGAATTTATAATCCCCTGGGCCCTGAGTTTTGTTTTTTCCAATCTACCTATTCCTAAAGTTGGCCCAGAGAATTTGCATTAAAGGTTAGAAACACACAAGTCATGAATCAAACCAGGGTAGCTATGCAAATAAATCAAGAAGATTCATATGCATAGATGACCTTTGGCCTATCGTTGAAAGTATTCCAGCTTTTAAGTCTTCTAATGTGCAATGAAAACATTGAAATTCTTGTTTTACACCTATTGTGATAAAAATTACAGATTAATCCATGTCTTTTAACATTTACTTCAAAGAGTAACAATTATTTCAAAACTAATAATTGTATTTATTGAGGGATTCAATGTTTGCCTGGGTATTGTTATTGTTTTTACGACCGGATTAAGCATCACAAAATCAGCACGTGTTGACATAAATTAATGAAGGAAACAGTCTGCTCATGCTCAAAACTCGGTAATATTCTCACGCTTTGTGATCTGTCATCCCCAGTTGCTGAATTCACACGTGGCCGCTGTAGCGTTTCTCAACATATGTAGTTACGGACAACAAACAATCATTCTTGGTTTTTTGTATAAAAACTTCAAACACTTGAATATTTATTGCTACATAACATTAATGCTGATGATTAATGCTGATTCGGGTGAAAATAAAATGGCTAAATCATTCAAAAAGCTATTTCAAGTGCACTTGATTATACAGTGCAGCAGATTAGACCGTATTACTGCTCTAAACGCAGTTTGGTAGTGACCCAGATTTTTCTCCTAGCAGTAGCGACATCAAAGGGGAAATTACAAAATCCCGCCTTCTATCCTAGTATGAAGTTACAGTTGTTTTGTTTTCAATGTGTGAACGAATAATCGGGTTAAACCAGAGGATGATTATCGTTACATGAATATGATGAATGTTAGATATATTATTCCAGTGTTTCCTTAAGTTTGAACAAACAGAAAAACAAGAAGAACGAAGTTAAATTTCATGTTAAAGTGGTCATGCTAGTTACGCGAAACTTTGTGCATTCATATCAAGGTTTTTATCATTTAGACGGTGGAGCTGGAGAGGGGGATGTATGAGCTTTAGCCCAATAATTTTAGGTGAACGTATCTCGTTACTTGATCTAATTCCCCTCCCCCCCCTCCCCCGCAATATTGTTATCACATGTCATTATGTCATTTATGTCATTAAATTCCCCAAAATTTTGAAAACACCGCCGCCCCTGATCAGACAATTGAATTCTGAAATGACATGGGGTGGATGAGATGCAGAAACGCGTGTTTATACAGTAAATCTTGGACCCTTCAGGGCCGTAAATTCACATCTTCAATGTGAAGGAGCATGCATTGCTTCTTATCCAAACTTGGAGGCGTAAGATGCGAATTGAAACTTAAACAAATCCCCCCTCCCCCAATTGTGTACTCATTTTTTTTTTTAATAGGCCTATACTTAAAAAGTAGGGAAACATGTATCCCGGGAATTACAACACTACGCTTTTTCCGTAGCGAAACTAAAACTGTTAACAAATTGGAACTCATATGCAGAAAAAAATCAAACATGAAAACGTCATAGCCTTACATTGTTTTAATACATGTACAGTAGGTGATCGCTAATGTGCGTAATTTTGTTTTTAAAATGTATTGTTTTAGAATATACTGCACTCAAACTGACCTTTGCTCTCCCATAACATCAGTAATCGACTGTTACATGGTGGAAACCTCCATTAACTCCTACATTAAATTTAATACAAAACGGTTAATACAACTTTTGTTAAAAGCATATTTTTTCAACTGTCACTATTCTTAAATAAAAAAGGTAGTATGGTGAGATAATAATACTTTATTCTTGTATTATCTATTTGATTTCTTTACTGTTAAGCATTCAATCGTAGTTTCTTAATTTTCATTTGCTTTATATTTACTTTAGTGGGCTCTTTGTCGTTCTGCACTATTTTTTAAATTTGTAATTCTTGTTCCTCGCATTTCATGTACTGTCTTGTCTGGCATAGGAATCAAAAAGATATTTCTTCTCTTCAAATTGTTTACTTAAATCAAAGAAGGAGGCATAGTGCATATTGCATATAACGATAGCATCTTTCATGAGGTGGAGTAGCGTGGGTTGCTATGGAAGGTCTATTGTTAAGAACCTGGCGGAGATCTCGCGGTAAGGACGAGGTATACTCGTGTTAAAAGGGCATCCACTTATGACAATCGGCCTTACGGTTAAACGGTTAAGGACCGCAATGGTGACAACTGTACGTTTATGAAAAAATGCTAACTGTTACAACCTTAGCTGCTAATTTGGCCAATTACTGGCTAAATATGACAAATTTGGCCATTTTGAAACCTATTTGGTCAGTAATTTTTTTTCAGTACTGGCCAAATGAACTTAACTTGTATTTTCTAACCATAGGTTGTAGTGGAATTGACCTCTGACCTCGCCAACATCAATAATTGAGCGAGACATGATGGCACCATGCATTGAATGTCACATAGCTTTTGTTAGAAGCATAATTTTTCAGACATCGTTATGACGTGAACCTCATCGCACCCACCACAAAACCAAGTCATCACTGAGAGCCAATCTCGCAGTCATTCACAACTAACCTCATTTGGCACAAATGATCTGACTGTTAAAAGGTGCCATTAGACCCAAAACAAACAAACAAATTGAATACAACTCATACAGGAAAGTTAAAACTCTTGGATTTTTAACATGATGAATAATTGCCCAAAAATGGAATAGACCTGAAATAAAACTTTAAAAACATCATAAAAATACATATGACAAAAATAAAATCAATTCTTCTTGCATTGTTATGAGTTGAGCTATAACATCATTGATGTCTAGATTTATGTTCATTTTTTAAGAACTGCATGTCTGTTTTGTTTCATATGTGGTATATTTATGATGTTAGCTCATGTGTACATACAGGGATTTGTTATTTGAGAAGGTACTGTATAATCCCATGGGATTACCAATTGTAAAGCATCAGATTACACACTCTAAGTGTTCAGTGCAATCAAGTTGTTGGTGATTGACATGATTAATTCAGTCTCAGATGTGAAAGAAAAGAAGGTGAAATAAAGTTTCAGGATCAATTCTGTCAGCTTGTTAATTGCCTTTCTTTTATCAGGTACTGTAGTAACCAAAATTCAGCTAGCTGAAATGTTATTTGGGCAATGTGTTTGTTTCAGTGCAACATGTGTACTCTGCTGCTAGCAGTCTTAAAGGTATATAAAGACATGTAAAGGCAGCGTTTGCTCTAAAACATATTGCAAACCACAGGCAACACATTTCATCCAAATCAATTCAAAATTGATCAATTTACAGCGCTTTTCATATTCATTTATCCATGTGCAAATTTGTATTACGAGACCTTGGTATTTACTTAAGTAAATCCTTTGTTTATTTGTTGTCTGTCATAAATCTTTGAAGGGGTCCAGCAAATTTGACCAAAAGTATGTACAATACCCCCATCAGTCATATTCTAATTGCTTTTCCCATCATTTTCAGTTTAATATTTAGGGAGAATCAAATAAAAATTTTGAGCAGTCATACATGTGCAGTACCTCACAACTCTAGCATTGTCAGATCAGCCATACAGTAGCTCAAGGGTGTTAAACACCAATCTGCTAAGTAGGCTTGGGAGGTATACCGGTACGCACGTAAGTACCGGTACCGAAGTACCAGTATTTGTGAATACCGGAAGTGAAAAAGTTTGTTACTACTACCGGTACTGCCGAAAAGTACCTTTGGGAACTCTAAAATAAAAATACTATTAACCCAAATCATGCGTTTTCAATACCTAAGTTATGTGGGCCTTAATCAAATCATACTTGCCTCGCAAGAGACTTGCATTTAATCCATTTATTAAATTACCACTGATAAAACCCTCCATAATTATCCCAAAGCTGCTGACAATCTCACACACACATAATCAAACTAATACCAGAGAGAGTGACGTCATTCGCCCTATACTACATATAGGCCGACGGCCGAGAGACAAAACTTCTGTACAAAACATCGTGATGCTTTTATGGACGCCATATTTGTTCCAGCATGGTCAACTATGCAACCGGTGGACAGTGCATGCGTAACGAGCTGAGTGAATGAGTGATAGCGTATCAGCTGGACCGGGTGGAGAAAACGACAAGATACGATAGAGACCGAGTTTTAGAAATATTTTTCATTCCACTAAAAACTGCTGTTTTAACAATTCCGTTTAGATTAAATAGCATTGTGCAGACATGAAAACCAGCCAAGTTTCTTTTTAAGAGTTTTTCTTTTTTTTGAGGACGGGAACCATTATCATTCAGAACAAAAGTCATAAATTACAGAATTAAGGTTGAATTATGCATTTTGTCACTAACTTAAGCCCTACCTACCACTTACGTTGTTCCAGTTCTGCGAGATAATTTAAGATTAGATTGGCATAACTTTCAGATGTTGGCATGATTTCACCATCGAATATTGTAAGTCTGTTTATACTCAGCATATATGGGTTCTGGCGTAGGCCTACGTAGGAAAAACTTGAATCGATTTTTGCCAAATCTCGAACATACCGCATCGCTGGTCCAAACAAATTTTGAGGTAGGCCAGGGCTAACGTTAGACATACTGGGGATATTTCCACCACGGGCGTAGGCCTACCAGGTCTAGGTTAAATGTCAATTTATACAAAAATGACAACTTTTGGTTAAAGTGGAAAAATTTGATTAAAAGAATAAATTGTTACTGTTAGCGTTATTTCAAAATCCCTTAAGAAAATTCTTGAAAGGTATCCCAATTGGGTTATGAATGGAGACTGTTCATCTTAGCTTCGGCCTACACTGACTATCAATTTTGTCTTAGAGTTAACCAGAGTTAGCTAGATTTACCCTACAACTTTAACTGCCTAGTGCCACCCTGTCCCTGTTTAAAACTTATTATTTGTATGTTTTAACAAGGAATTTAAAAGTAAGTTGAAGAAAAGAAACAGCATTAAGACCCACTGCAGTTACTATACTTTCTTCAGCTTCAGCTTCACTTCACAAAGTTTGCTGATTTTAGAAGGAAACACCACAATTTAGTTCATTTCATAAATCATTTGCAAAGTAATTACTGACAGAGAGAACATAGTTCTTAATATATTTGGTATTAGGAATTAATGACCTTAGCATGGAATGACAAGTTATTACAATTTAAGTTTTTTAATGTCATAGTTATATGCAAGTTACTGTCAGGCACCCTGTAAATACAACTCACAGCAATGTTTTCTTTTTCATAGTAGAAAAATATTATTTATGCATATTTCACTTGTTTAAATGTTTGTTAAACTATCATTATGATATAGCCAATGACTTTTATTAAGCCTTGCTGTCTTAGCAAGTATAAATACATTGCTTTAAAGCTAAAACTGTTCATGGGTTGCCATTAAGCCAACTCTTAAAATAAAAATATTTTTCAGTATTTTACATTAAATATTAACTGCTATTTTATTGTTCCTTTCCAAAAGATGTTCAAAGAACAAATATTAAAAGTATTTGACACATTGAAAGATGAACAGCTTTTAAATCAGAGAACCTTTAATTAATATTGCACATTTCATCAGGCTGACAATAGGTTAATTCAGTGTATACAATCATTTTAGTAACTTAAGTTTAACTTGTTAATAGAAAACTTGAGGTACTGTAGGCCTACAGTTATTGAAACAAATATGTTGTAAGTGAATAATCTTCACTTCCTATAAAATAATAGCTCATTTATACAGGGAACTCCCTGATTTTTATCATTATGATATATTCAAGATTATAAAGAAATAAGTGTAACTTTGTTTCCATATGGCTCCAAACTTTACCGGTCATGATGCCAAATGAGTGTCAATGGTAACAGAATGATTTTTGCTAACAAGCTGATGTAGGCTTTGATACTGATATGTTTTTCTATATTATTATGACATCAACCTCCGCCTAGATGTTTCTCAATTAATTTTCTTTTTAATGGTAGGCCTATCAAATCTGCTTGATATTGTAGTTCAACTTCAAAACAATTGATTCAATAAAACAACCCCAATGCATATCAGCTGTTGAGCTTAGCCTAAACATAATGCTATAAATGTTTTAATTTTGATTTCATTTACAATTTCACAAATATTTGTATACCTTTAAATATATCAGCCCATTATTTTTCAAAATTTCTGCATTTACACAACCTGTAAAATCATAAGGGGAATCTTCACATTGTTCTATATTGTATGATAAGTTGTAATGTTGTGTACTGTACAGTATTCAAACTCAATCCAATGGGTCATACATAGGCATACAATATGTGATATAGAGACTGCCAATAGGTGTGTGTTTGCAATAGAGCTGTGAACGTTTAGGGATTTTAGTAAACGTGTACACGCCAAAAAAAGCGAGCGTGTATCGTGTACACGAGTTTAGTACCGTAACTTTCGGAAATACACCAAAATTGCTCCAAAACTACGAGGCGAAGTAAAAAAATCGTGCAACCAGTATGGCAAAAGTACTGACTGCATTGCCCAAATAGACGCTGAGTTTTGCTTTTCAAATCGTAAAAAGTTTACTTCTACAGTATAAATCATCATTTTTATGGAAAATATGAATGGAAATTCAGTTTAGAAAGAACAGATAACTTCCTTTCAATGTCATTTAAACTCAACATTGCAGAACTTTTTTGTCCTATTCATTACGGCTTTCAAAGTTCTGTGAAAATCTTGCATACTGAGGCCTATGATATACCTCGCCGTAAAACATTTCAAAACTACGCCACCACCACCAGGGAGTTCTGAAATATCAGTCTTCTTGAAAAAATGGCGGCCATCTTTGCGAAGCATGCAGAATTTTAGCTCTGTTAAAACCTTTTTCTGTTTATTTAATATGCAATATTTTTTCTTTCTTGCAAAATTTAATTGACTCATCAGGTAATATTTACATGTAAATGTACTGATTGTCACGATTCAAGTGTTTTTTGGTCAATGAAACGGGCCTTGATTGCGTGAGATTTAAAGCCTTATGGCCTAACGTTAGGCCTATTGTTAGTTTTACTGTCTACTGCTGCACATTCGCGGTGCATTTTACAAGTTAGATTACTCAGATTTCGGCGAAATCAAAGTGCGTAATATCCCCATTAATTGGTGATTACTGCGCATTTGTGATTCGCACATTTAAAAAAGATTATGCTAATCGGGTTAACAGTTTGTAAAAAATCATTGATTGGAATTTTGTCAGCCGAATGTGTGTGTGATTTGAATCATGAATATTAATTTTCAACGGCAAGACACGAGGCCTATAATGTATGAAAAACGATTACTCGCAATGAAGTATTTAGTAAACGTTTACAACATTTGCGAGCGTGTAGCGTGTACACGCTAAACGGTCACAGCTCTAGTTTGCAAAGGCATTTTTATTTGGAATAAAGCAAGTTTCATTAACTATATATTGTACAATAAAGACAAGTTTCCAAAGTTGTTGCCTGCGTTGAGAATTACAACAAACTTTAAAAAGAAAAGGTTGATGGCCACTGTTATCAAAACAAACATTGAGTATTACTTGGCATGAAATGAATTAGGGGTAACATGTAAAAGCCACAACATTGTGCATTTGTTGTGCATGATTTTTTTTTTTTAATGAATGTATTTTAGTTTAAATCTGTGTGTATTTTGGCAATCATGTCTGTTTTTTACAGAAAAAGGCCAGGCTTAAAAAATTGTTTGTGTGGAGTAACCCATCTTGTTTTAACAATGTGCATCGGTAGGTAGGCAACATTTTTTGTAAAGGATGGCCTAATCTTTGCAAGAAATATATTATGAGATCTTCACATACATCCCGTATTTGACTGAATATAATTATTAAAGGGTAAAATTATAATGCCTATGTATTATGTAATGAACATGTAGGTAATGTAATGTATGTATTTACATGCTTAATTATAAACAGGGTTTTGCATGTAGACTTGAGTTTTGATATTATTCTATGAAGATCATTTCAGGTACTGAAACTAGTATAAATACAGATTAATCTTCACAGATATGATAATTTTTTCTGCAAATGTTCACCATGTTTGAAGAAATTTTATTCTCTTCATTTGGTAATTCTTTGTGAAGGCAAATTAACGTATTGAAGGTACATGTATATGTACTTTTAATTTGCTCATATGCATGATTATTCATTTCTAACAGCTATTATTCAACACAAACAAACATAGGCTTTGATATGGAGCTCTACATTCACACTTTACATATTACTAGCCTATACTATTTCTTATATATTACAGTTGTATAACAGCCTAACAGGTAATTACAGTGTATTAAAGCAATACCTCATGCTTGTGGTTAACTGATGGATAATATCTATTAGACAGCTAAAGATATTAATTAGACATCTAAAGAAAACATCCAGTAGACATCTGAAGTAGATAAGAGTGACAATTTTTCAGGTTTAAAAGGGTTCAGGTAGACATCTGAGGTAGATGCACATAAGAGTAGCCAGTATTTGTCAGGTTTGACAATATAATGTCAGGTATACATCTAAAGTAGATATATATATTAACTTCATACCACTAAAGAAGGAAACAGGAGTTTTCGAAATATTTGGTTTTTAAAATAATCTGTTGGCTAGAGACATTGTCATTTTTTCCTAATTTGTTTTGTTTGTAATGGCCAATGCGCTGAACTTACTTTTTTATATATATATATATATTTATATATATTTATATTCCTTTTCACATACTGACATACTAAAATATGGTGGTCAAACCTGACAACTATTGGTCACTAATATATATATATATATATATATATATATATATATATATATATATATATATATATATATATATATATATATATATATATATATATATATATATATATATATATATATATATATATATATATATATATATATATATATATATATATATATATATATATATATATATACAGTATATATATATATATATATATATATATATATATATATATATATATATATATATATATATATATATATATATATATATATATATATATATATATATATATATATATATATATACAGTATATATATATATATATATATATATATATATATATATATATATATATATATATATAATATATATATATATATATATATATATATATATATATATATATATATATATATATATATGTATATATATATATATATATATATATATATATATATATATATATATATATATATATATATATAAATATATATATATATATATATATATATATATACTTTAGATGTATACCTTACATTATATTGTTAAACCTGACAAATATTTGCTACTCTTATGTGCATTTACAAAAGTTTCACAATCACCAAATCGTATAAATCATTGGTCAGTACTATTTTGCGCACCAATTTCTAATCAAATTGAAGTGTTTTGTTGGAATTTATTCATTAAATAAGTCAAAATAAATCATTTTACGTGTATTTTGTGATCAATCCAAGTAATTTTTGAGTAGAAGCATACACATTGTATCTTCGGATCCCGCAATGCGCGTACTAGTCTCAAACAAATACACCTTAAATTGAGTTAAAATATAAAGGGCATTTATTAATTGAAAATTATTATCCAGAAAAATAATGCAAATCAAAATCAACAAGTATACAATTTTAGACTCATATACCAACTTTTACGAAATCAAACATTCATTAGATGTATACCGTGCTTTTCAAAGCTTGTACGAAAAAAGCACGCTGGAACAAGTATGGCGTCCATAAATGCATCACGTTTTTCCCACACTGTATGTATAGAAAGTTTCGTCTCTCGGCCTTCGGCCTATACGTAGTATAGGGTGACCTATACGTAGTATAAAGTGAATGACATCACGTTCACTGCTATTACCAGTAATCCATATACAATGAAAGAAATTGGGATTCCCCACCTGCCGCTAGTGCAGACCATACTGTACCTGGGCCTATACATACTGTATTACGTACCTCACAAGTCAGTCTATTATTTTGCAATCTGGCAACCCGTCACAAAAAAAAAGAAGTTTTTCTTCATGAAATTATTTCAGTCATGCCTATTTTTTACCATACAAGGCCCAGCTAACACACTGGTTTAACTATATGACTGGTACATACAGTGTACATTGCGATGATCATGTAACATTGTGTTGTACATTGCATTATTAAGGCCTTACAACCATTCATGTGCACTTGTTCAGAGCTTACAAAATTGGCCATATTTTTTTTTTTCAGTGGAAATTTTAAAACGTAAACTTGAGGTTCTACACATCCGTTGAAGCCATTTTCGAGGCAATTTTGGTGCAACAAAATGAAAATGGAACTCCATTTTTACCAATTACTATTGACTGGAGGTATTTTAAAAGTATTTTGGAAGGTATTTCATTGCATGTAAATCATTGGGCCTGGGGCGTGAGTGTACACACATCGTGACTTCAAAGTTAGTTCATGAATGACCCAAGTGATAACTATCTTCATGTGTGCTTGCCAAATGCTATTATTTACTTGAATTTTTTTAGAATAAGTTGTTTTAGTACATGTATAAATTATTAAGTAAAGGAAGACAAAAAACATGATTTTTTGACATCTATGTATTTAATTTTCTTAAAAGAAAACGGGAAAGCAACAGTTTTTATCAATCCTGATAGAGGAGGTAATAATAAATATTGTCCTCCCCCGATACATCCCACTATTACTCTATGAACATGCCCGCGATCATTTATAATGTTATCAGTGTATTAGTACTGTACACATAAATCTATAATGTTACATGTTAGTGTGATACTACCGCAAAATATACCAAGCACACAGTGATAGTTTTTGACCTTTTTACGCACGTAAGAAGAACCGGCACTATAAATAGTAATGGTACTGTCTTAAGGAAAGTACCGGTACCGAATTTTTAAGTACCGCCCAAGCCTACTGCTAAGATTTTAAATTTCTTTTAACAAGATGAAAATTGCTACATATCCATAGACCTATTACAATATTGGTTGTCTTCCTGTCCTTTGACAGTGAAGATCTTACTGTGTGTGTCAATTACCAATAAGGCAAACACTGTCAAATTGTGCCACAGCACACCTCACATGCTTTATCAGGTATATACATGGTACATAGGTCAAAATTCCTGTTGTTCTGTTCTAGAACAGTGTTTTTCTCAAACATGCAGCATCAACATATTGTTTACTGCTCATGAAATATCTTATAAAATAAAACCCTGATAAAAATATTTGTTATAAGTAATTAAGTCATGGGCACCGAAAGCGGGGCCATGGCCACCTCCAACTTTTCAGCAGTGGGTGTTTGGCCCTTCAACTTTGAACTTATAAAAGTATCATTTAGACATGATATTTTCTTAAATATGAAAATAAAATTACTGGAACAAACTAATTCATTCTTATTTAGATGACCATATACCTACAGTGCACACAGACATGACACGTTTTTAGAAGAAAACAAACTTCAGAGAGAAGCTTTCCGCCCTTCGCTGCTTAAAAACATACTTGAGATCCAACAATGACACAGCAACTGCCTTGTACAATGTAGCTTTTCTTCATGTCCATAAACATTTGACAGAATGTGTGAATTTATGTGAAATATGCTAAATTTTCAACTTACTGCTAACAAGAGAAGGGGGGGAAAATGGTAGAAATTCTGTTTTTACATTATCAACATCATTCCAAATGAATAAATATTTACTTAGAATTAAACAAGTTGCAGTTGGACCATTAAAACAAATATGCCATGTAATTCACTCTTATATTTAGGAGGACAATAAAAGAAACAGAACCTTGAAAATGTATTCTATAATCCTATTCATTAGTATTTAAAGCTTTCACACATTTGCTCTAAATATGACTGGAATCAAACATCTATAGGTCAGATGTTAACAGGAAGTGATGCATAGTCATTAAAAAAATTCTCATTCATTTTATGCAATTAAAATATTTTGTACAAATTTGTAGGTTAACAACTCAATATGTTTTGAGTTAACAAAAAACATGATCTATCAAAAATATCTGAAAATACCATTTAAAGAAAAATTGAAAGAATTGTCTAAAAAGTGAAAAAAAGTTGAATAAGTTGCATCCTAGTATTGTCTGCAGTCCACTTTGATATAAGAGCAACTGCTTTTTCGATTAATCTTATCCTATCAAAATAATAAAATCTCTTGGAAACTTTAGATAAGAATAAGATTAATCTTCTTTTATATTAAAATAACTGTCCGTTGATGAGTAATTATTAGTATATACTCCCCCGTTGTTAAACCTATGCAATTTTAATCATCTCATCATTTTCTTTTTACGTAAATGTGAATGTTTGATATCGTTTGACAGTTTGATTTTGTTGGCACTTTAAAATACTTACATATGATAACAACATGCAAAAATCAGTTAAATTTAGGCGTATTCTTTAGCCTCAAATCCACTCAAATTGCAGATCTTCTGGGGGGGCTTTGCCCCTAGTCCCCCACCTGGGCTTTGTCCCCGGAACCCAACAGGTTCTTGCCCCTGGATCTCAATGGGCCTGGACCCCACATAAATATATATTTACCCCCCAACTTAAAAAATGCTCCATCACCATTGACTTAAGTACATGTATGTCCGAAGGTTCACTAATCCGAAGGCCCAATAGTCCCTATTTGGCCTTCGGACTAGTGAACCTTCAGACTATCGGACCTTCGGACTACTGGGCTTATTCTTTCGGACTATTGAACCTTTGGACTAGTGGGCCTTTATTTTGGACTATTGAACCTTTAGACTAATGGGCCTTCTGAGCAGTGGGCGGATGCCATATGTAAAAGCTTTTCATCGCCCACAATTGCTGCCGCTTTGGGCTGTTGAAAGGATGCTTGCAGGTGTATTGCACCTTACACACTGGTTTCATGCATACTGTACTTTCATCGTGTATTAACTAACGCAACTACTGTACCATAGGTTTTGTTACGTATATACTATACTCTGTACCTACGATACAATAATACTACAGTGTACAGTGTTGCAAGTTACAGGATTTTTAATTGCGACTAATGTTATGTGATGTTATCGTAAGTAACCATAATTATCTATCTACTGTAGATCAATCATAGTACCTGATTTGCCTAAGATGTATTCCTAAGTTGTCTAAACCCAGGATTTAACCATGTAGAGGTTTTAAATCAAGGACAAAGAAGGAAGCCATCTTTTGAGAGTGAAAGTGAACACATACTTTATTAGACTCATACTACATGTTACTGTAGCCACTGCCTATGTTGTCAGTCCTTAATAAATGCTGTATCCTTTAAACACTTCTGACTATTATTTATTTTTTGTTTCTCTTACAAATGCATTTTAACAAAAAAAGATGTTGTCTATTAAATGGGACATGGAGTCTGGCTTTTTCTTCATTTAATACAGATAGTAGCAATGATAATTCATCTGAAAAAATTTCACATCGTACAAAACGATTTAGCATATATTTGTTAATTTATTTGAATATTAATTCTGTCAATACAAACCCACAGTACACGGGAGTGGCCATTTTGTACATAACCCCCCTAAAAAATGATATCATACACCCAGTACAGATTAGAATATTAATATATTTCTTTATAATCTATTTCAAATTTTCTAACTTCTAAGCAATAATTTTTCCTTTGCATGGTCTATGAATTTTTATTTGTATATGATACTAATGATTCAAGCCCTTACAATTTCATGTCGAAGCATTTTGCAAAAAACAAATTCAAAGAGAATTCTAAAGAAATACATTACATGTATGCGTACTAGGACATACAGTAGGGCAAATTATGTTATCATTGGCATGATTTCAACACAAAATGGCAGTATCCTTGTACAGTAACAACTTCAAATGTGGATAACTTGAGAATGGGATAAGATTTTATGATGGGGATTTTGGTAGTGATTTAATTTTTGATTCTGTATCACATATCAAGCTAAAATATTCGACTTTATGTCTCCTTTAAGTCCAATTTGAAGCACAAAATTTGCTCTTTTAACAATGGAGAAGTTGGAACACTGATATTTGATCTAGGACAATGTTTTTTAAAGAAATGCACTAGCTGTTCCATGGAACAGTGGTGAAAAATGTAAATTTTGACCCCTGGTAGGCTGGTACACATTGAAAAATCCTCAAATTGATTGACTAGCCATAATTAAGATTCAAACAAATATTTAAATTCATAGACTTTCTAACCAATAATTGAAACTCTTTTTGACATGTTCAATAATAGGCCATCTTCTGAAAATTTCTTTTCAACTGCAAAAGAATCCTAAACTTCTATGACAATGACACCATTTATTTCTAGCAAATGATAATACTTTTGTGTAACAGACAAGTTATATACATCTTCAAATTAACAAAATATATTTTTTTTTATTCTTTGCCTTGTGTCTAATCTGTAAATTATTGCATAGAAAAGGAGAAAACTGAAGTGTAATACTTTTAAATGTTTTCCCCAAAACATTATTTTCAACATGAAATGCAAAAATTTGTGATAAAAGAACATAAATGTGTACAAGAAGATACCATAAGAAAAACCTTTGAGAACAAAAAGAAAATGATAATTAAAAGAAAGAAGAAATTATAAGATTAGGCAATTACACACTTGCACAATTTAATTACTGAAAGTTAATCTTGATACACCTGAGA
Source organism: Chiridota heheva (assembly GCA_020152595.1). Classification (NCBI taxonomy): domain Eukaryota; kingdom Metazoa; phylum Echinodermata; class Holothuroidea; order Apodida; family Chiridotidae; genus Chiridota; species Chiridota heheva. The sequence continues at coordinate 3,367,029 of JAIGNY010002250.1, forward strand.
TGCCAATAAAGTTTGTTTGTAACTTCTTTTTCTTTTTGAAGAATTACAGTTTTACATTTTGTGTATGCTATCATCAGTGAGTTCCAGAGTTTTGACTCCTGAGGTGGAGATGCACAATTGTTTTTATCCTTGTTCTTACATACTTTTGTTTGAAATAATTTTGTTGTCTTATATTATATCTATCATTGCATGCCAATGAAAACAAGTTTTGTAGGTTCTGTGGTAATGACATCTGATAAGCTTTAAATATAAATACTCCTGTATTGAAGTCTATAATATGTGATAATCTTAATATTTTGATTTGTAGAAATGTTTGTTAGTATGGTCTAAATAATTAGCATTACATACAATATGAATAACCTTCTTTTGTTTTAAGAATAATGGAGTAATATTAGATTTATATGTATTTCCCCATACTTCAGCACAATTATTGAGATGAGATAGGAAAATTGCACAATATAATGTATAGAGTGCATCTCTATTTAAAACTTGGTTGGCTTTACGAATGATTGCAATACATTGTTTTTGATGAATTAACAATGTGCTCTTTCCAGTTTAGATTATGATCTATATATACAAACACCAAGAATCTTTGTCACATACACTCTTTCAATATTAACTTCATTTATAGTAATCTTCAAATCAGAATTTATATGACGGTTGGTAATAACATATAATTAGTTTTTGCAACATTAAGAGATAGTTTATTAACTTTTATTAATTGCAAACCATACATAAAGTTTATAGATCTCATTCATTACTTATAAATCTACATAGTGTATGAGTATCCTCATGAGAACAAAAAATGTTTGTGTCATCTGCAAAGAGTACAAATGTTAACAATCTGGAGACACTACAAATATCATTAATATATAGAATGAATAACTTTGGCTCAAGGATAGACCCTTGTGGTACTCTGCAAACTACATTACAAAAATCTGAATTTAAATCATTGATTTGGACATATTGCATTCTATTGGTCAAATAACTAGTCAGCCAATCATGAAGTATCCCCCAGAAACCATAATGTTCTAGTTTCTTGAGTAATTCATGATGGTCTATAGTGTCAAATGCTTTTTTTAAATCAATAAAGACTCTAATGGTTGATTTTTCATTGTCCAATGACACATATGAGTATATCATTATAGTAATCAGTGCTTAATGAACATGTACTGTATTGCCACATTTCTGTAAGTCACATTTTATACAGCCTTTTTTCCTATTTTTTCTCAACCATTTCATAGAATCTTATCAGTGCAGTTCACAAAAAAGCAAATCCTCAAAAGAAATGTGCACCTGAACATCACCATAGAAACAGTATTTAACAGCAAACAATGGTTTCATGGTTGGTGTTCCGTTGTTGCTAAGTCTAATAGAAACTGATTAAGTATTTATGGAAATAGTCTTAGTTTCAGATTTAACGATAAATACTCTCGCCTATTTGCATCAGAATAGAAAAGAAATGTTTTGGAAAATTTTGCAAAAGTGAATTTGAAATAATCATAATTAGCAGGAAATTAACCATCCTCCATGATTCATTACTATTAAAATGTGAAAAGAATATATATATATATATATATATATATATATATATATATATATATATGTATATATATATATATATATATATATATATATATATATATATATATATATATATATATATATATATATATATATATATATATATATATATATATATATATATATATATATATATATATATATATATATATATATATATATATATATATATATATATATATATATATATATATATATATATATATATATATATATATATATATATATATATATATATATATATATATATATATATATATATATATATATATATATATATATATATATATATATAAAATATCGATTGTGAAACATTCAAATACAGCCCGTAGAGGCACTTCCGCACAATGCAGCTTATGCTTAGAAGAAAAGCTATAATTGTCTCTTCTATCTCAAGAAAAGAGAACTTGCTTAACAAAAGAACAGAGCTGGTATCGAAATGCCGTCACCAAGGTGCGCTGAAGCATGCAAGACAAAAGAGAGCCAAGCTAGGTTTATGTTTAGTACCACACTTGCCTGATGAACGCGAAAGGGCGTGAAACTTAAAGTAGCAAGTTTAGATTATATATTATCATTAATATTCTAGCTCTGCCCTGTGTATTGAGCACTTTATCAACCAGAATTAATATAATTTATTTATATATATTTATATATATATATATATATATATATATATATATATATATATTCCTAGATTCGAGCATTATGCAAAACGTTTTGCTAAAAACATCAACTCTAACGGGTAGTACCGTTAATTCAAAAGAAGGTAATGCAGTAAAAAGTCTGGTCCAACATTGAAAGGGGCAGAGATTATAGGGGGAGGGGGGGGGGTGATATTTTGTTTGATTGTATATTTGGATATATTTCAATTTTTTTAAATAGTAAGTGATTGTCTCAAGTATTTTGTCCAAGATTTTCTGAGACTGGAACGTGGAAGTAAAAGTACAAGTCGCTGGATTTTTTGGGGCGTCTTTTAATAATTTGTTGCTCCGTTTAATTTAATCTTAAAAATATCCAATGTAAAGTTCCTTATTCTGAATACTTACTGGAATTAAGGAACTTAATGAAGCAATTGAACTGTTTGAATAATTACTTCGAATGTTTGAATAATTAATTCGAAGTTTCAGAGGAAGATAAAACAAAAAAATTATTTGTGATGAAATAAAATTCTGATTTAATATACAAGATCAAGAAATCGATATTTTGATAAATAGAAAAGAATTTTTAAACATCTGATAAAACACAGGTTCAAAACGCAAAGTCTAATCTGTTATGTCCGTAGATTTGAAGCCGGGATGAAATGATAACAGACTTTGAAACTCCCACTGGACCATTGACCTGTATGTTAGTAATTGCAGAAAATATGCAGGTATTGTTAGGGTAAAGTAATCTACCACAAATCAATATCAATTTAAGTATTTATAAGTCATGCTAACTTTTGTTTGGCATTTCAAATTATTCCAATTGGTTGGCTCTAGATAAAGCACGCAAGATTTGAAATTATTAGTTCATTGTTACACTGCTGTGATTCTACCCCTTTTTCACTTAAAGTTCTGATGTTTCCAACAATTTACCTTAAAATGATTGTAATAATAATACATAAATTTATATAGCGCTAATTTTGTAAAAACATTTAAAAGCGCTTTACATACAAGGAAATTAGATACGAAAACAAAAATAAGAATACAGAAATGACAACATAAATAGAAATACAATGGATCAAGCTGCACATTAGATTAATGTCTTTTTAAACAAAAAAGTTTTAAGCTTAGTTTTGAAGGAGGCCAGGGATACATTATCAATACATTTGAATTCAGTTGGGAGTGAATTCCACAACCAAGGACCTTTTATAAGCAAAGGCCCTTTTGCCAAGAGTTTTATGCTTAATATGGGGAACAAATAGGGACTTGAAACGAAAGTCATAGCGAGATGGTTTTTCAACTACCATTTCACATAAATAATTTGGAGCAAGGCCTTTAATGCACTTGAAAACTTGTAAAATAATTTCATTTTATTTTATATTTTCTTTGGTATAATGTGGTGTACTTCCAAAATACATTTAACAATATTTAAGTGATCTTTAATATTTCGTTTTCTTTCCTGCGTTCTCCAAATTGATGGTAATTCTTTTGTCAAGTGATTCAATAGTTTTATTGATAGTAGCAATGGGGACTGATCTAACAGTAGCTATCACTCTTGCTGTGAATTGTTAAAAAGTATAAGAGGTAGTTTTCAATTCAATTGCATTTTGCCTCAAATGATCCCCAACAATCTTGAAAATATTTTCAATGGGGTTTAAATCTGGGCTTCGTGGTGATATAGCCATTTGCCAATGTGCTGTTCTGGCTGAGGGTGAGGGGGTATTTCATTCATTGTATATTTGGATATATTTTGATTTTTTAAAATAGTGAGTGTCAAGTATTTTTTCCAAGATTGTAGATTGTCATTAGACCCCTAACTTAAACTAAAAGGGACAGGGTGCTAAATTTGTTGATGGACACAAATGCGTGCACGAAGCGGTTTAGGCGCCCCCTTAAGGCTGAAGCCCCTGGTGAAGCTCTGTGATTTTGGCTAAAATTATACGAGAATGAAACTATTCTGACTGATAAGGACCATTCATGAGCCAAACAGGACAATTTCTTACCATGCTATCATTCTGTGTTCTGTATCCATGTAAGGTATTTCGTTTATGAGGTTAATTAAGATTATTAAAGAGGACATGACATGGTCAAACAAGTTGCTCTCTTTGGTAAGCTTAGGTATATTACTTTTCGAAATGAACATTTTTGTGTGTTACAAGAGATCTCGAAAGCGTAAAATCGACGTTTAAAATTCCCTCCTTAAAATTGGTTATGAAAAATAGGTCTAGGGGGTCACGTGACCGAATGACGAAACTTCGGGCAGACATGTCACATGACCCACACTATCGCGTTGCTTTAGTCAGTGTAAAACCTACGCTAACTCCCAGTCCAGACTGAATCTTTGATCAAATACAACACGATTTCTTCGAGATTTTTCTCGAAAATGCCGTAGGGCCTACCGATATATTGTAGGCGGGTGTAGTAATGTTTCTCGGAAAGGAATTAGCATCCATACATTTCCAATGGACGAAAAAAGTGTCGATAGCAAAAACATTTGTAAACAATACCAGATACCCGTGCAGATTTTAGAACTTAAAAAGGCCTAGGCTAGGCCTAGCCTAGGGCCTACACAACACAGTGTAATTTGTAGCGATCACTTCACTGAAAATTGTTTTGAATCCGCTGCAAGGCTTCGGCAACAGTTTGGCTTGGGGAGTGTTTCTGGCAAAGAAATTAGGAGCATCAATCCGGGAAAGTTTCTTACTATCAAGAAGGAAACAATTAGTCTTAAAGATGTACCCTCAAGTTCAACGTCAGCCATGGCAAGTGCTACTGCTAACCTAACTTGTTATGCTACTCCAACCAGTGGACCTGACGTTAGTCGACCCGGCATTTCTGTTGATTGGTGGAACCTACTTACAGTAAGCTCATATTAATTTAGTGAAATTTATTATTTGCGTTTTTTGTGGTGTAGGGAGAGCTTAGTAAAATATATTTTTTTTTTTTTTTTTTTTGTGGTTGTCTGAAAAAGCATTAAAATCTGATAAGATCTGTTGTGGATTTTGAAATTAGCACTGTTAGCTTTTGACCTGATTAATGTTTAATCAATATCTAATTTATGCTAAATTTATGATGTATGACTGGGCTATGGGCAGACATTTTTTCTGTAAGTTTCTTTCATTAATATAAGTCACTGAAGTCTGAAAATGATGGTGAAGTTCAAAAATGATGGTGAAGTCTAATCCTCCTAGAATTTGGTTCGGGCTATAATCAAGACTCAAAAACGTTTCGTCAAAATTTGCTGTACCACCAAAACAAGTTATTTACATAAGAAATATATACCAAGGTCGCCCTGTAATACATCACAAAATTTGCATGCAAATTTTTCTACTGATTTCTGAGATTTTGGCATTTTACAGCCATAGTTTGGCATTTCCCGTGGTATCCTTAGGCCTTTATTGGTATTTCTCCTAAAAGAAATCCCCCTTTTTTTAAAATTCCCCCAAAATTACACAAGGGGGAAATTTCCCTTAATTTTTAACAGAGTGTCAATGCTGCTTCAACTTATTTAATGTAACCTCCTAAATTACCTTTGACTTTGCCTGTAGATCATATTTGTCTTTTTCCATTTATTGATCATAAAGGTACTTTTATTTATTTACAGCATATGTAGATGAGCTTCTCAGTGAAGTAACCAACGTCGTTGGGACAGGAGACAAGTCCTTGAAGCAGCAGACAAGCAGGTTTTTTTTACCACCACTACCTTTGACAAGCACTGTGCAGAAGCCCTCACACCAAGAAGCCCTGCAGCGGCAAATGACAAGGTTTAGAGGACCTGAGGAACTCAGATTGTGTTATTTGCATACTAGAAATAGTGGTGGACCATGTTCCTACTATATTTATTGATCGAACTATGGCAAAAGTCTCATTTTAGTTTCATATTTAGCTGTTGAATATTCTCAGTGGAACTGTATATTGCAAGAGTGCCTAGCTCAGAAAAAGTTTAAAAGTTGTGTCAAAATTGAAAAGTTGTGTCAAAATTGAAAAGTTTTTCATGTCGTGGTCATCGTCGGCATCTACAAATGTTTTAACTGAGCTCATAACATAAGTTAAGAATAGTGTACATTTATGTAACTTGGCACATGGGTAGAAGACATTAGTACTGTTCAGAGGAGCATGCTTGGGGTTGTGTATGTATACTAATTAGCTTATTTACATATCAATGAACATTTGTGTCTATGATATCTCTTAAATTAAGGTGGGTTGGGTGTGGATTTTGCTAACACAAATGATATAAAATATATATGTGTGAAGAGCATTGTTCACACTTAATGGTGAGGTATGTGCACATTTAATTGAATTATTTGCATAACAATAGACTTTCTTGTGAAATGTTGAGTCCGAGATCACAACATACAGTAAGCCAGTTAAAAATGTTTACATTCACGTAACTTTCCTCAAGGTTAGATGGAGTTGGTAATGTACAGATTAGCATGATGAAGGGGAAGGGAGGGGGTAAGCATACTTATTAGCCTATATGCATATGTATCTCTGATACCTCTTGCGTTAGGGCCGGTGTGGTGTTGGTATATTAAGCAGGTTATTTGCATGTTAGACCTTTGCTCATTACTTAGTAATAAATACTCTACATGTACATTCACAAATCTTGCTGGGGCAGGTATTTAAGGCATTGGACCTTGTAGATTAGTATTGTGAGTTCTGTGTTAATTTAAATTAGCATAACAATTAAAATACTTGTTTATATATTTCTTTAAGTAGTGAGGATGTGGTAAGATTACTAAGATAAATAGTGTTTTGTTCATATTAATTTTGAGATTTGCATAACAACAATTAGGAGTCAGGTAGCTCAGTTGGTAGAGCACACGACTAAGATGCTGGAGCTTCCCGGTTCAAGCTTTGGACAGGTCTGACCGGTTTTTCCACAGCTATGCAGACAGATACGCCGATCATCAAAGCACAAGTACATCATTTGCAGCTCCTGCTCCTCATTCAGCTGTTGAAAAAAGTGGCAATGGTTGAATGGTGCTCGCCGTCCCCGGAGAGGACGTTAAGCCGCCGGTCCCGGTGATAGGACAGTCACACTCTACTTGCTTCTCTGAACACTTCTCGAAAAGAGTAGGGTAAAACCCGGTGTTCATCCACTTCCGTCCCGGTCGCACGAGACTGGCATCTGCTATGCAGGCTATAGCTTAGCGTCTATGCTTCATATAGGAGTTTTGCTGAGTTCCGTAAGGGAGGGTTGTGTACAAACAAATACAATATGACTTAACTGATCAGTAATTTTGTCTGAAATGTTCTTTCAAGTTGATGAACTTCATTTGCTGTGTAAAATATATATTTCCTTGGAGGGCGTGTCACCGATGTTCTTTTCCTTTATACAGTATTTGTCAAAGGTAATAAGCACATATGAATGCAGGGAGGATGATGGAATCAAGTCGCACCTCAGGCCTGGATAAGCCAACTCACACCGGCTTGATGGTTTTGTACAATTATTGAATTCCTTGGGAGGGATCAAAGGTGTACAAGCCTGATTTTGTTTGGGGACAACACAAACTTAAATAAAGCAAGACATTTCAAGATTACCCAGGAGTTAAAATTGCCATGAACTCGATTTAGGGGTTGCCCTTATCCTCGACTAAAGTTTAGTTACTGTAGTCGAAAACAAAATCCAAGGAATGATTTGGAACCAAAGATTTGCCCTCATTCCAGGGGCGTAGCCGGGAAGAGGGCTTGCACCCCCTGCCCCCATTCAGAGGCCCTGCCCCCTTTTAGAGGCCCTTCCCCCTTTTAGTAGCCCTGTCCCCTTTCAGAGGCCCTACCCCCTTTCAGAGGCCCTTTCCCCTTTCAAAGGCCCTGTCCCCTTTTAGAGGCCCTGTTCCCTTTTAGAGGCCCTGCCCCCTTGCAGAGACCCTTTCCCCTTTCAGGGGCTGTCCCCCTCTCAGAGGCCCTGCCCCCTTGTTGCCACTCAAATGAAATGGCAGAATTAGTGTAATTGTTCATTGCCACTGCCTCGCTACGCCACTCTGCCTCGCTACGCCACTCTGCCTCGCTACGCCACTCTACGCCACTGCCTCGCCACGCCACTCTGCCTCGCTGCGCCACTGCCCCGCCACGCCACTGCCCCGCTACGCCACTGCCCCGCACGCCACTGCCCGCAACGCCACTGCCCCGCTACTGCCCCGCAACGCCACTGCCCCGCTACTGCCCCGCAACGCCACTGCCCCGCTACGCCACTGCCCCGCCATGCCCCGCCACGCCACTGCCCCGCTACGCCACTGCCCCGCTACGCCACTGCCCCGCTACGCCACTGCCCCGCTACGCCACTGCCCCGCTACGCCACTGCCCCGCTACGCCACTGCCTCGCTACGCCACTGCCTCAATCCAGGGTTTAATCATCTCATGACCTAACCTCAGCAATATCTTTAGCTGGTTGAATCCTTACAAGCTGGAACCAATAAACAGCTGAGTGAACTGCTCTAAAGCTGCTCAAGGACAATGGCAATACAACAGTACCATTTGGAAATTGGAATTTCAAACCCAGTATCTTCTGCACTGACCTGTGCCATTGATGAAGAATTTGCATTGAACCTACATTTCTACTCAAAATTATAGTAAAGCAAAAACAAACATAAAACAAAAGGAACTTTTAAAATGACAAAAATGTATTTTAAGCCCTGCAGAAAGTATATCAAAAAATACAATGTGGTGAACATTTGGAGAGGAGATTATTGGTTCATTTATTTCATTTCAATAAGGTTTGCTTGTATATCGAAAGGTTAAACCAGTTAGCATGGTAATTTGGGGTATACACTGATTGATGTGGCAGAGGCTTGACAGTAATAGCATCACATAATAAAACATGCAAGAGCTTTTCAACAAATATCATTAAAAATCAAACTAATTTGGTGCTTTTTGGATTCATTGTAGTGTAATTATCTGAACAATATCACTGTTCTAATGTTACAACACTAGCACCTGAAACTTCAAAGTAAATACAAAATACTTTTGGGGGGCAAATTTTACATCTTCAAATAAAACAAGTATTTTTAAGGATGCACTTCCAAGAAATACTAAATCACACTGCACAGGAGTCAGTCTCGAAAATAAAGGTCAGGGTATTTAAACCCAACATGTCCTTCAGATGAAAATGTAGTTCTGATTTTTAGCACAGCACATGATGGTAGAATTACACGATTGTGTTTGCCAAGATAGTCCCTGCACCATCTTACCAGTTGCCGATATGCAGTATTATCTGAGGAGATACAAAAGAAAATAAGCATTAACAAAGAACAATGAAATAACTTCTTGAATGAATCCCATTTTTCTTTCCATCAGTATCAACCTTCATGTTCATCCCCATGGTATCATTGCCTACAATGCAAAGGAAATTGACGTATATATGTGGTTTTTAGGTACTGTATAAAATGATAATTTTCATGTCTCTGAAATAAATGATATATTCCTTAGTATGGTATGGTAAAGTACAACATGCCTTTTTTTAATGAATGCTGGCCTTCAGGATCTGCCCTCTCAAACAAACATTGAAAGAGAAAAGAAAATTTGACCTTTCAAGGAGCTGTACCTCCCAAGAAATTACACAATAAAAAGCCATGACCTTAATCAAGAAAGGGTTATATGAAACAATGCTTGGATGAAAAATTTGAAGATGCTTTGTAAGTAATACCCACTTAAGGTAAATTTTAAAAAATGGGGAAGATCTTAAACCGTCACTATACATCATTTTTAATTAAATCGTATTAGTACAAAAATAAATTTAAAAAACTGCAAAAACAGATAAATAAAACATCAAGAAATGTTAAGCTTATCTAATTGTACTACATTATATGTATTATCTTAATTTTATTCTCAAATAATCTCAAACATATCACCCCCGCTAAAATGTTATAGCCCCAATGGTAGTGTTTTGAATTTTGACCATACTTTGGAGAGCTCGTCAGACAATTTTTACGGAATGAAAAGTAGTGTAAAATACTTGAATAAAAGTAACTAAAATCACTTTAAAAACAGTTTTTGAAGACATGGATGGGCTTCAAACATCGATTCTAGTCATTGTAGGCAAGAAAAAGGTAAAATGGTTTCATTTTCATAAAGATCTTAAAACTGAGATTTTCCTATACTTTTACACCTTGCTGAAAACAGCACAGGAGCCGAGGAGGGTATAGGATTTTGTAGTACCCTTGGACGGCCAGCCATCACCAACGCCAGCCATAATAACACGGCTGGATTAGTCCGACGGTACTACTAGTACGTTAATTATCTTAGTTATTTTTCAATCATCAATTTTCTACGTGTGAATTTTTAAAAACATAAGAATTGCACCTAATAGTACATAACAACCCTCGCACGGCAATCCCAATGACAACAGTACTGAGGGATGTTATAACAACCAGGCCAAGTACTAGGCCTACTAGTACTTGCTCGAGATTCCTCTAGCTTTGATAATGTGCAAAATGTCAAAAATGGATGCCTAACTCACTTTCAGAGGAATCTCGGACTTAGCATCTAGTACTAGTGCCACCACTACTACTACGTATTACTATTAGGCCTAGCCTACGCCTACCAAACAAAAACTTTTTCTCGCCAAGTAATTCTCGCAAAACTACTATATGAGGCCTCACTGTCTCTTGACCTAACCCAGGGTTTCAATTTTCATTGCGGAGGGGGATTAATCTTTGCCAAAAGAATTGAGAAATTTCACCCATCTCAAAACACGCATAATCAAAGTATCTCACCATGTAGGTTTTTAACAATTTCTTGGAGTCTCTCGATGCGAACATGGTGGTCTTCAGCCTCCTGTGCACGCCCTCACGGCTCAAATTGGTACGGGGCAAGGCCGATAATTTCACCTTCTACCTCTTCATTTTCATCAGAATTATTTGATTCTCCTTCATCAAAACTTGAGGAAGAACATTATAATACAAGATCTATTTCGCTATCAGACGAAGAACAGGAAGAACGCCTTTTGTCCGTCGCCATTATCGCAAGAAAGTGCAGTGTTTATGTGTCTCCAGTGGCTAGCCAGCTCTGCCTTACGCCCGAACTTACGTCACAGGCTTATTTGTCACGTGACAAGCATTTTCATCGTTAGCTACGTAGCGTGTGATTTTGCTGCATATTTCTCTCGATATTTGCACCAATTTTTACGATTTTTCCGGGAATTGGTGTTATAATTATGTGATTTTATATTACTAGAAGTTATTATTTAAAGTTTTTAGCCAAAATCGATGACCATGTCATGCCCTCTTTAAGTTTTTGAAGAAGAAAAAAACTATGATGAGAAGTGGGATGGACCAAAAGGGGGAGGGGACAGACCAAATGGGGGCGGGGCAGGCCAATAGAGGAGCGGGGCTGGCCCTTCTCTGAAATGGCATAGCTGTGGCAGTAGTCATAATATGGACTTGCTTGACCACTGAACTAATCCTTGAAGTTATTAATCAGAGCAGGGAAGTGACGCTTTCTTTTCTCTAGTCAGATCAGGAAAGTGACACCTTCACTTCCCTGGTCAGAGCAGAGAAGTGACATTTTAACTTTTCTTGTCAGAGCAGGGAAGTGACACTTTTACTTCTCTAATCAGAGGGCTGCAAAGAAATTATTCAGTTTATATCATACTTTAAAGGCCAGATATTGTGTTAACATGGCCAGTAATACAAAATTAAAAAGTAAACGTTTCTGATTGGTCATAGTTTCACAATTACAGCACTGTCAACTAATCAAGGTGACTAGCACACTATACTGTACATACACACACAATTTGTACAGTACGTATTTAATTAAAAAAGATCCACGAACAGATGTGACGTGAAAGATATGAATATCACAATTTTACCAATTTTTCTGACAGAAGATTCCCTTTTTAATAGATCAATCATACTGTTAGTGAGAATGACTTACTATGCATTTCTATGTGTAAAAACCTGGGCCGCTTTTTCAAAGCCGACACCATATACTTTTATGGGAAAATTTACACACCTTACAATTTCAAAACCCAAAGTTCACAAGATCATAACAAAGTTAGTCTGTTAGAACAATTACCTCATTCATTACAGTTTACAAAGCCAAATTCCAGAGGAAATAAGCCTTTTTCCACAATTACTTTGCTATTGTTAGTTTCAGAAATGGAGCTGGTAGTTAAGTATCAGTGCGTACATTGAACATGCTTGAGCAAAATCATACGCTCTGTCGCAGAAGTGTACATGCTTAAATCTGCGAGCATTTTCAGGTAAAGTCAAGAGCAAATGCCCAAAGAAGGACGCAGGCTATCATATCGTACACTTGTGTTTTAATGCGTTAATGGGTTTAACTTTATTTGAATGACGTGCGTCATATACGGCTCATTTTCTGTTTTTACTGTGTTCTTCTTTGCGAAACACTAGTAGACAAGTTTGACTACTGTTTTATTGATTTTTTAGATTGAATAACTGAAGTTTTTATTTAAAAAAACAATTTTGCAACAAGATCTTGTTGCATCATATTCTGGACATGTATTAAAGGCCATTGCTTTATCGTATCACACCTGATTTGGGCATAAAGAATCGTGCTATTATACTGTTTACCCATAAGTTTGCAGAACATGCAAATTTGCATTGCTGTGAAATTGTTCAATTCAAGTTGCAACACCTTGCCAACTAAAAACAATCCTGAAGACTGGAAGTGGAAAATTGGTAAAAATTAAGGAAGTAGATTAACCATCATTGACATTAGTTTGTCATGCAGGAGGTAACACTTCATGGTGTCCTAGTTTAAATTAGCTTCGCTTGGCAGCATGAGGAAGCTAATTCTTTCACGGTCTCTGGTTTCTCATGACAGTATGAAAATATCAACTGAGTGGATTTAGATGTGCCTTAGGCAGAATATCAACAGAGTGGATATAGATGTACCTTAGGCAGAATATTAATAGAGTGGATATAGAAGTGCCTTAGGCAGAATATCAACAGAGTGGATATAGATGTGCCTTAGGCAGAATATCAACAGTGGATATAGATGTGCCTCAGGCAGAATATCAACAGAGTGGATGTAGATGTGCCTTAGGCAGAATATCAACAGAGTGGATATAGATGTGCCTTATGCAGAATATCAACAGAGTGGATATAGATGTGCCTTAGGCAGACCATCAACAGAGTGGATATAGATGTGCCTTAGGCAGAATATTAACAGAGTGGATGTAGATGTGCCTTAAGCAGAATATCAACAGAGTGGATATAGATGTGCCTTAGGCAGACCATCAACAGAGTGGATATAGATGTGCCTTAGGCAGACCATCAACAGAGTGGATATAGATGTGCCTTAAGCAGACTATCAACAGAGTGGATATAGATGTGCCTTAGGCAGAAGTTTATTGATAGATTATTTCCGTTCTTTCAAGATATTTTATTCCCATATATGTTTGATCTATTCTAAATGTGACATATTGTGCTGTAACAGGATGCTGTAGGCCAGTTTTGTTGGTAGTCACATATATAGAATGTTGTGAGGGGTAAGTGTAAATGTGATTTACCATTTAAAGAAATTTGGACATGATTTCATTTAAATTTAATCTGAGAGCTTTTCAACATCTACTGTATTACCAAATCTTGGTTGTGTTGATCAAGAAAGGGATCTAGGTGTTGTCATATACAGTACCAACAATATGAAGCCTTCTAAACAGCATGCTTTTGCAGGTGCAAGGGCAAATAGGATGCTTGGTTTGATTATAAAAGAAAAAAAAAATTGGTAAAGAAGTTGTTCTTAATTTGTATAAGCAATTAGTCAGGCCTCATTTTGAATATGCTATTCAGGCTTGGAGTCCCTTTTATCATGATGAATAGCTCTGGCTATAAATTTTCAGTTCAATGCATCCAAACTTACCAGAGTGTTTGTAACTCACTGATGACAACATCCTTTTAAAAGTCCAAATGAATCCTCAGCCCCACATTACACGCATTACTTGGCCCTGCAGTAACCAAATCCACAATACTTGGCCCATCACAATAAGTTCCATTGTGTACGTGTAGACAATTGGGGAGTGTAATTACTGATGCATAAAATCACCAGACTATCAGTGATGGGTTTTTTAAGTGCTTCTAGCAGAATCTAAATGTCAAAACCTCTAAAATGGGAGTAATGTGAGAAGGGTAACTTCAGTTTGGAGCAGGTTCAGTCATGGAGCTATGATTCAGTGAAAAAGCAACTAGACTTAATGTATTCCAGAAGTAAGGATTCTCTCTTATGAATCTACAGTAGGTTGCTAGTTCTTGGTTTGACCATGCTTGAGTTAAGATGAGTATGTGGCAATATGATTCCGGTTTTTAAATTCCTGTCTGGTAGTGATGCTTTGACTTCCTATTTTTTCTTGCTTGTTTCAACTAATCCTCATGTTACACATAGTAACAGTTTAAAGTTGACCAAAGAGTTCTCACGGATAGAAATTCAGCATTTAAGCTTATTGCAAAGAGTTGTTGATGAGTGGAATGAGTTGCCTGAGTGGGTAGTTTTTTTTTTTTTTTTTTTAGTTTACATTTAGAGAAAGAGGGGACTCGAGTTGCATTAGAGAAAGAGGGGACTTGAGTTGCATAATAGAGAAAGAGGGGACTTAAATTGCATTAGAGAAAGAGTGGACTCGAGTTGCATTACAGAAAGAGGGGGACTCAAGTTGCATTAGAGAAAGAGGGGACTCAAATTGCATTAGAGAAAGAGTGGACTCAAGTTGCATTATAGAAAGAGGGGACTCAAGTTGCATTAGAGAAAGAGGGGACTCAAGTTGCATTAGAGGAAGAGGGGACTCAAGTTGCATTAGAGAAAGAGTGGACTCAAGTTGCATTATAGAAAGAGGGGACTCAAGTTGCATTAGAGAAAGAGTGGACTCAAGTTGCATTAGAGGAAGAGGGGACTCAAGTTGCATTAGAGAAAGAGGGGACTCAAGTTGCATTAGAAAAAGAGGGGACTCGAGTTGCATTAGAGAAAGAGGGGACTCGAGTTGCATTAATGAAAGAGGGGACTCTAGTTGCATTAATGAAAGAGGGGACTCGAGTTGCATTAGAGAAAGAGGGGACTCGAGTTGCATTAGAGAAAGAGGGGACTCGAGTTGCATTAGAGAAAGAGAGGACTCAAGTTGCATTAGAGAAAGAGGGGATTCAAGTTGCATTAGAGGAAGAGGGGACTCGAGTTGCATTAGAGAAAGAGGGGACTCGAGTTGCATTAGAGAAAGAGGGGACTCGAGTTGCATTAGAGAAAGAGGGGACCCAAGTTGCATTAGAGAAAGAGGGGATTCAAGTTGCATTAGAGGAAGAGGGGACACGAGTTGCATTAGAGAAAGAGTGGACTCAAGTTGCATTAGAGAAAGAGGGGACTCAAGTTGCATTAGAGGAAGAGGGGAATCAAGTTGCATTAGAGGAAGCGGGGACTCAAGTTGCATTAGAGAAAGAGGGGACTCGGGTTGTTGAGAGTGTTTTTCTTCCCACAAGGATTCATGCAGAATTAATGTTTTATTTATATTTTCATTTCAAGAGACTTCTTTTTTCTTCAACGGAACTATTTTCAAATTAAAGCCATCATCTACTGTATATATAGATCATAGGTGGTTTGTACAGTACTTTATATAGTTCATTATGTTGTGTAAAACCTGGATCTTTCAACTGTTTGTGCATCCATGTGTAACACAGCCACAATGTATACATACAGTTTAGCATGCCTTAAAAGATTTGCTCAGGATGTCCCTAACAACACATTGTTACCAACTCAGCTTTTTTAATCATCTTAAGATGCTAATACACAAGCAGTATCATAGAGGAAAGTCCAAAATAGGATTTTGGACAGCATAACATAACAGTTATTATTAATGACAGGAGTTTAACCAGCTTTAAAACAAAGCAAAAAACTGTTAAATTTTCAAATATAAGACAACTAGCAATAGATAATATTCATTATCACAACGAAAAAACCTTAACTGTAGCTCTCATGATTGTTCGATCTTTGAACAATAATTTGATGACGTTTACACATGATGTTTGGATGACAATATTGACATTGCAGCAGTCACAGAAACCTGGTTATCAAATAATTCAATAAATACAAAGGCAGCATTAGACAACCTGGATGCATGGTTATAAGTTTTTGGGTGTAGACAGGAAGTCAAATCAAAGAAGAGGGGGAATTGGCTTATTATTCAAGGATTACATTAAAGTAAAGGAAAAACAATCAGGAGAATTAAAATTGTTTAAATATGGAAATTGGTCAGCTATTGTAAACAATACAAATTTAACTATTTTGAACGTTTATAGACCCCCAAAATTCACCAGGACATCCAATTCAGTGCTCTTATAGAGGAATTTGTGAATTTATGAAGTACAGTATACAACAACTACCATAGTATCATTGTGGTTGGAGATTTCAATATCAATGGGATGACAATAACAATCATGACACGTAAAGCTTTTTTTAATCTAATGAAGATGTATAGTCTTGTTCAACATGTTAACTGTACCACTCATAACTCAGGCCATATTATTGATTTGTTCTAACTAAAGATGAATTTCAGTTTAACATATCTGAAGCAGAAAATGTTTTTCCTATTTCCGATCATGGAATAATTTAAATTCATTGGGATATTACTAAACTGCCAGTAATCAAACAAGCAGTGGAATATAGGAAAGTAAAAAGCATTGAGCACACAAAATTAGATGATGATCTGCAGGCATTTGTTGATGAGCTGATAATATCAGACAAGAGTGGTGATATAATGGTGAACGACTTAATGAAGGAATGACCAGAATCTTGGACAATCATGCTCTGGTAGTACAAAGGCGTTCCACATGCAGGCCGAAACCAGTGTGGATTACAGATGAGGTATTCAGTTTGAAAAGGGAAGTTCGAAAAGCATAGAATATATGGTGTAAAAATTCAACTACTGATCATAAAATTGCATTTACAAATCTTTGACGAAATTATCACAAACTACTTTGCAAATTGATATGGGATATGTCAATACATCTATTAGGGAATGTGATGGGGACTCAAAAGAAATTATTTGGTATTGTGAATACATTTTTCGTGAGAAGAAAGGATCCGGAACCCAATGCCAGAAGAGGAAGCAGATCTCTTACTTGCTTTGCTGATTTTTCATGGGCAAGATTCATAGTATCAGGGACAGATTAAAAGATTATTCACTATATGATCCACCCAAAAGAGATTGCAAAGAATTCAGTGTTTTTAGGGCCATGAATGAGGAATGAAACTGATCTTGCAGTCCAGCTCCATGAATTGTTCAACGGATCCATTTCCGGCAAGTTTGATGAAAACACACTTAGCAGTAATCTTACCTCTTTTAACCAGGATTAATAATGACCCATTAACAACTGGTAGTTTTTAACCAGGATTGTTAATGACTCATTAACAACTAGTAGTTTTTAACCAGGATTGTTAATGACTAATTAACAACAG
Organism: Chiridota heheva; assembly: GCA_020152595.1. Lineage (NCBI taxonomy): Eukaryota > Metazoa > Echinodermata > Holothuroidea > Apodida > Chiridotidae > Chiridota > Chiridota heheva. The sequence goes on from JAIGNY010002250.1 coordinate 3,384,650, forward strand.
GTAGTTTTTAACCAGGATTATTAATGACTCATTAACAACTGGTAGTGTTTAACCAGGATTGTTAATGACTCATTAACAACTGGTAGTGACTCAGCTCACTGAAAAACACTGGACCTCTCAGCTAGAGCACTCATAACACTGGACCTCTCAGCTGCAGCACTCATAGCACTGGACCTCTCAGCTGCAGCACTCATAGCACTGGACCTCTCAGCTGCAACACTCACAGCACATTGGACCTCTCAGCTGCAGCACTCATAGCACTGGACCTCTCAGCTGCAGCACTCATAGCACTGGACCTCTCAGCTGCAGCACTCATAGCACTGGACCTCTCAGCTGCAGCACTCATAGCACTGGACCTCTCAGCTGCTTTTGATACTGTTGATCACTGTCCAAGGAAGGCAACAAGACAGCTGTTGCTGCCGTCATCCAAGACATCACCCTCAGTAGCAGACTTCCCGACTACTCGTCCATCTTTTCAGCTGAGGCAAAGGCCATCCTCCTCGCCCTCAACTTTATTGAGTACTCTCCGCTCAGCCACTTTGCCATCTTCTCCAAATCCAAGGCTGTTCTTACTTCTATACTCAATCTTAAATGGGATAACTTCACATCCCACCTCCTCCTCCGAAACTCCTTTCGCCCACCCTCTGCTGGAAAAGTATTTGTTTCTTCTGGATACCCAGCCATGTTTGCATCCCTGGCAATGACACCACTGATGCAGCCACTAAGCTTGCCCTCAACCTCCCCCTACCCCATTTCCCAAACTCCTTTGTGACATCAAACTGTTTATTGCTTCCCTTGTTCGTGACCGCTGGCAAACCTCCTGGGACTCCCAAATTGATAACAAACTCCACGTCATCCAGCCCACCATTCCGATCAAACCCACCATCAACAACCTCTCGTCGTCGCATAACGCGTTCATATTATCCGTCTTAGAATAGGTCACAACCACCTCACTACACTCCCATCTCCTTATTGGCTCCCCCAACCCCTCTGCAACAATTGCTATCGCACCCTTAGAGTCCATCATGTTCTCCTTGGTTGCCCTCTGTACAACCTTCCCAGAGCTTCCCTCGTTCTCCACAACTCAATTGCTGAGGTTTTCCAGAAAAACCCTCTGGATAAAATTATCTCGTTCCTTTATCATGCTTCCCTCTACAACCATATTTAGTCCTCTTCCACCCCCTCTCTCTCTACTTTTTTTTTTCTTTTCAAGCATGCACCTCCTCTCTCGATCCCAGCTTTCTGACTTTTAGAACTTGTATTTATCTCATTTCCCCTATTTTCTTTCCTTCCTACCTCTAGAATGATCTAACCTCTCAGGCACATTTTGACCCTCGTTGTCGTGGTGCCGTTAAGCCCTTTATCTAACAAACAAACTGTTGATCACAGTGTCATTGATGTGCTTCAAAAGCAGTTTGCAATCTTTGAAAATACATTGAAATGGTTTCATAGCTACAGTATCTTAGTGACAGGAAAATAAAGAAATCTTTTCAAAGAGCATTTTCTTCCATTCTCTGTACCACAAGGAAGTTGTACAGGCCCTGTGGCATACAATATGTATGCTGGCACCCTACAAGGTTATATTGCAACCACTTTCCTCAATGATGTATACAGTATAGAGTCACAATTATGGGATATGCTGATGACCATTCTTATTATGAGGCGTTCAAGCCTAATAATGCAAATGATGAGGTATATTGCATGTCAGCTTTGGAGGCATGTTCTATAATTGTATTAAACTGGATGAACCAAAATCGACTCAAATTAAATAGCAGCAAAACCAAGTACATTCAATTTGCAAACAATGTCCAAAGAAAGAAGTGTGTAACAAATGGGATAAATATCAATAATGAGCATATTTTTGAAAGTCATTGTATTAGATATATAGGTGTAATACTTGACAAGTTATCTTTTTACAAATATGTAGATGATAAGTGCAATTTTAAAGTCAACATTGATAAGTTCTTTACTAACTCTGGGCATCTTTGATTTGTTGTTTGTTTTTTGGGGGTGGTGTCAGTTTGGGCTTTTTATGGGGTGACTAATCTTTCTTAGCCAATCATCTTATTGTGTTAAACAATATCTAAGTCATAATTTCATCTTTCAACAAGCTGCATTAATGTACATTGCTTTTTTTTCTGTGCATGTGGTGTCTTTAACATCTTCGCACATAGACCAATACTTCCTATAAGCAAATGGGCAAATATCTGGAATGGATAAATAACCTGAATAAATGGGCCGAAGAGTTATCTTTAGGTTTAAAAGTTTGGCAAATATTTCCTAACAGTAAATGTTGTACATGATTTTGTTTTTGTTTTGGCCCAGATTTATGAAGCACATCTTATCCTTATTTGAACATGATAAGATGACTGGAAGGGTGGTAATTCAAAACAATTTTGAAAATTGACCATGGGGAATTTAACTACAGTACAGTGCAGTGCCCATTTAAAGGAAATCTTTAATAATGTATATACCCTTACAAGCAGGGTCTGTATCAGAGAATGTCCCATTGCTTTACCAAGGAGGTCATTGCTATACTAAGAGGTAAAGGTACCTATTTTGGAACTAATGTATATCATAGATTTTTATTTATTTGCCCTCTACCCTATCCCACCCCAAGATTAAAAGCAGTTCCAAAGATTGACAGATAAGAAGAACAACCATATTTGTGAGTCATGAAAAATTTCTCTAAAGAAGATGGATTTAGACATTATCAAGCACCCATATTATGAAATTAAGAGATGCACCAACAAAATACTAACAAAAATTCCAGGTAAAACAGTAATGTAGATTTCACAGACATGAAACATAAAATTTAATCCAAAAGTAACAGGCATGCCACATAGGTCGTCCATCTGTAGTACAGTGGATTCTGTAAAAAAACTGAGATGAGGCAGATTTGACTTTTAGAAAGAGAGGATCAATAGAAAGGACTTTTGTTAAGAATTTTATTGAACTAAATTTTTAAATTTGCATGTGATTTCTTTAGAAATATAGCAAACAATAATAATTTGACCTTTGGTGTTACTAATGCCGTAATTCATGTCCCCCCCACTTTTCAGCAAAATTTTTAAAATTCAGTACATTTTTGGGAAATTTTGCCTCTAATGCCCAATACAGTAACCTGACTTATTTTTTTGTACAGTATGTGTGCTACCACATTTAATTTGCCCCAGAGATAAGAGGGCCCAGGGTATGGCCAGTAAGTGTAGAACAAATTTCATATACTGGTTTATTATGCACTTAAATAAAAGTTCCTAAACTTGTGAAATATATGAGAATCACAGTATATTCAAAAGTTATAAAATGAATAAGATACAACATGTGATTCTAGTGAGGAAGATATTTGTTTCATGAAAATCTTATTCCAGCCCATCAAGTAGTATTAAAGGTAATGATTGCAGTAAATCATATTTGAAGTAGCAATTTTCTTCTCCCATGAAGATCCTGTATTTTTCAAGAATTAATGGAATGTCTCTTCTGCCCTAAAAGAAAGAGTTAAAGGTACTCTAATGAAAGATATGTTCTCATTTGTAGAAAAGTACAAGACACCTTGATGCTGGTATGGTGTGAAGCAAGAGCTACAGATGAAATTAACCACACATGATATAACCAGGGAGTTGCCATTTAGCAACTCCCTGATATAACTACAGATTAACCACACATGCATGATATTGCTGATAATACTTTTTAGGGGAGCTTTATTGAGAGTATAATTGCTTTTTATATTTTCTGGTAACATTTTGAAATGTTGATTTTTCTACCTCATTTCTTCTATAAAATTGAGATTCTTAGTATAGTAGGAGTAAACTTGAAATCTTGTAGGAACATTAGTTTGCATTATACATGTAGAATACTTTAAAGTATACTGTACAGCATGTCAAAAACACCTGCGGTTTCTGAGTAACATGATAAATCAAGTTTGAGGAATTTTTAATGTATGCAAATTTGTGATCTATGAAAGAGAAAAAGGTTCTGTCCTCTAAAGTTCAGTCATTGATGTAAGTGCTTTCTCACACTGAATCTTGATTTTGGGTATGATGAATACAAATATTGTAGTGGCTGATAATATTCTGTAAGCTCCATGGTACAACACACACACTTTTCAAATTGGGGTTCCCATCTGCTATAAAATAGTTGCAGACAACACAATCTAAAGGAATACCATATATCAATAAAAACAAACACATGAGTGTATTGAGGAACATGAGGATGTTTCTGATCGTTTGGTACCATTCATTTCTATACATATCTGCAATGTACTTGTCAGTTGTATGACTCGCCCCTACTTCCCCCGGCAATGTCAGTCAAATGTGAGTTTATTGACATATAAAACAGTGACACACATGTGCACCAATGTACCAAATTGTCAGTTACTGGGGTGAGTCAATTTACTTCAGACCTATTCTATTGTAATTTTAAAAGAAATGTCACCCACATAAAATGACCAAGGGTACTTTCAATCTACATGTTTTGGTGACCCACAGTGGTGCAATGACACTCTTTGTCCGGGGGTGTAAGTGTTAGTCGCACAATTGACAATGTGCATAAGAGCAGTGTTGAACATCTGTGAATGGAAAAAGATTGCGCACAGCTTAGTTTCTTCTGTTGTCGTATCGCATGAACATGCTTTACAAATTGATAATAACTCAATTATCATGTGAACCATATTTTGATATGTTTTTAGCTCCACCCATACACAGAGTGTATGAGTGGAGATTATCAAATCGTACGTGACCTCTCATATGTGCCTGTACTAACTTTTGCTTAAAAATGCATCTCCTCCTAGGTTTTTACAGTTTTGCTCTTGAGATTCTGGCTCAAGCGAGATTTTTGTATCTAAATTTAAGCTTGTATTTCGTTAAGAGATATTCCATGTATTTTTTTAATTAGAGCTCTCGAAAGGTTTTAACAAAGTATAAGATTTTATGGTAATTTCGCTAAAAATAGCTCTATCCTATTCGCGTTTCGTACCGGTACCGCTCCGGGCCATGGTATTGGTCAGTTGGTATACACGCATGTTTATTAGTTCCTTGTATGGACATATATGTTTAATCATATCGCAGTATTTTCCAATCAGAATTCGGACATTCTGCTATGAATATGCAAATTCTCGTAATCTTATTTAGGTCACGCTGTATCGGATTGGATTACCGAGTTGTATGATAGGTTATGACATAGCCTAGAAGATAACGTGTGAAGTTGTTGTTTGATCATTTTCGCTTGTCGTATAGTAAGTCTCAAGTGTCAGTAAGTTTTGTGCTACATTGCATCGCGGGGCTAGAGTGTTATACTTCAATCCACTAACGTTAAGGATAAAGTTTTGTTGGGTTGGTGAACGCAGCGGCATTGCGTAAACCGTAATTTGCCGTATGGGCAGCAGATTGCCAGAAATAAAAGTTTGTTTCAAACCTATAAGTTTTCGTGGACACGTGGAAGAATCATCGCTGGGTACGGTAGTATTCAATGGGGCATCCCAGGGCTGCTAATAAGGTTGTGACGTTTAACCGTTTAGGAAATCATGCTACGTGTAAACGAATGTTAATTCAATTTTTATGTTTGCTTTCTCAAGTTCGCATAAATTCACGAAACCATCTAACCAACCTTATCATTTCAATCTTTACCCGCTATGTCATTGCCTTCACATTTTTCACCCGGGGCGTTATGCATATCACTAATTATTTTCACGGTACTTGGGATGGGATGCATGGAATGTAGCTAGCTTGTGCTCATGAGGAAGGCGCTAGGCCCAGGCTAGCACTCATTAACATAACCCGTCAAATACACACAAGAAATTTCCGCCTATATCCCTTAATTATCAAATCACAATACACATCACCCAACCACTGATCGGTGTAAAAGTAAATTCTACCCCCTAGTAAATGTTGGCCTCCCGGCTCTTATTTCCTAGGAAATGTGGGCCCCAGACAATTAAGCCGTAGCCATCCAGTAAATTTGTTCCCCTCATAGTAAAACAGTACGCTAGGAAATTTGGGCCCGCCCCTTCTTTCCTATGAAATATGGAGACAACAACTTTAATTCTTTTCCAATCTACCTATTCCTAAAGTTGGCCCAGAAGAATTTGCGTTAAAGGTTAGAAACACACAAGTCATGAATCAAACCACGGTAGCGATGCAAAGAAATCAAAATTCATACGCAACGATGTCCTTTGGCCTAGCGTTGAAAGTATCCCAGCTTTTAAGAGTTCTAATGTGCAGTGAAAACATTAAAGAAATTCTCGTTTCACATCAATTGTGATAAAATTACAGATTAATTCGTGTCTTTATTATTTACTTCAAAGAGTAACAAATATTTCAAAACTAATAATTGTATTTACGGACGGATTAAATGTTTGCCTGGGTATTGTTATTGTTTTTACGACCGGATTACTAGGGAGTTGTTGCTTGGATTACGAATCACAAAATCAGCACGTGTTGTCATAAAGTAATGCGGTAATAGCCTGCTCATGGTCAAAACTCGGTAATATTCTCACGCCGTGTGATCTGTCATCCCCAGTTGCGGAAGTCACACGTGGTCGCTATAGCGTCTCTTAACATGAGTACTTACGGACAACAAACAATCATTCTCGGTTTTGGGGGGAAAAACTTCAAATACTTGAATATTTATTGCTATATAACAGCCCCATTAGTGCTGATTTGGGTGAAAATACATTGGCTAAATCATTCAAAAAGCTATGCCAAGTGCACTAAATTATACTGTGCAGCAAATTAGACCGCATCACTGCTCTAAACGCATTTTGGCAGTGACCCAGATTTTTCTCGCAGCAGTAGCGACATCAAAGGGGAATTACGTAATCCCGATGATTATCATTACATGGATAGGATGAATGTTAAGTATTATATTTCGAGTGTTTCCTTAAGTTTGAACAAACAGAAAAACGGGAAGAACCAATTTTAATTTCATATTAAAGTAGCCATGCTAGTTACGCGAAACTTACATTATGCGTTCATATCAAGGTTTTTATTTAGGTCCTATCATCAATGATGACTTGAAATCGACAGAGGCGGCGGAGCTGGGAAGGGGATGTGCGGGCTTCAGCCTAATAATTTTAGGTGAACGTATCACATGTCACCTTATCTCATTAAATCCCCCAATATTTTGAACGCTCCGCCACCCCTGATAAGACAATTGAATTCTGAGATGGCATGAGGTGGATGAGATCATGGAGCTATAAACTTAGTTTATAGCTCCATGATGAGATGCAGAAAAGCATTTTCATACAATGAATCGTTGACACTTCAGGGCCGTAAATTCACATCTTCAACGTGAAGGAGCTTGCTTGGCTTCTTATCCAAACTTGGGGTCACAAGATACGAATTGAAACTCAAACAAATCCCCCCTCCCCCCCCCCCCTTCCCCCAATTGTGTATTTTTTTATTCTATAGGCCTATACCTAAAAAGTAGGGGAATATGTATCACGGCAGTACGCTTTTTCCGTAGCGAAACTAAAACTAAACAAATTGGAAGTCCTATGCAGAAAAAATCAAACATGCAAACGTCATAGCCTAACATATTTTTTTAAATACATGTAGATGGTTGCTAATGTTCGTAATTTTGTTTTTAAAATGTATTGTTGCAGAATATGCTGCACTCAAAGTGACCTTTGCTCTCCGATAACGTCGGTAATCGACCGTTACATAGTGGAAACCTCCATTAACTCCTACATTAAAATTACTACAAAACGGCTTACAACTTTTGTTAGAAGCATATTTTTTCAACTGTCACTATTCTGAAATAAAAGAGGTAGTATGTTGCATATACCCGGCCCTAAGTTCGCGAATACTGAGGGCCATGAAATCAGGTGCGTTATTTTTTTTTAAAGAAGTATTAAGTATTTTCTCTCGTTTCTTTCTTTTTAGTGAGATAAGTATATTTTATCCTTGTATTATCTATTTTATTTCTTTACTGTTAAGCATGCAACAGTAGTTTCTTATTTTTCATTTGCTTTATGTTTATTTTAATAACCTTTTTTTTCGTTCTGCGCGATTTTTAAAAATTTACTTCTTGTTCCTCGCATTTCAGATACTGTCATGTCTGGCATAGGAATCAAAAGATTTTTCTTCTATTCAAATTGTTTACCTAAATCAAAGGAGACATATTCTTGCTTGTATGACCCTGGGATTACCATTATCAAACACTAAGGGGCGTAATTATTGGAAAGTCTTCCTGCCCCTGGCCACGCACCACTATATACCCAATATTTAAATAAAAATGTGTTTTAAAAACATGTTAGCCTCAGATGTGTGTTAGGTGTGGTGCGTTAAGCCTGTCCCCATATGTGAGTAAGAACTCCGACGTAGCATGATAATTTTGAAGTTTATGTTGTACGTCCCAGAAAGAAGTTACACAATATCCTACAGCAGCAACTACTACAAACTGACAAACGATATATGAATACAACATTTATAGGCCTACCCTCTGTGTTCCCCATTATGAGGGAATACTCCCACAATGGGGGTATTCCCCTCTCTACCCTATTTAACAATTTTCTTTGTCTCCTGTTGTATAAATAAAATTCGTTCTCCACACGACCGTGGCAGTTACACTTGTATTTAGCTATTGATCCCATCCAATATTTTAGTCTATTTGCCTACTGGGGACAAGAAATACCTATAAAAATAGATACGTTGACTAAATTTACCATCCCATTTCCTGTAGCCACAACCGCCTCTGCCCAACGCTGTTTCTCCCCTCCCCTTACCCTCCCCTCCCTCTCCACCCCCCTCCCCCTCCCCTCCACCCTCCCCTCCACCTCCCCTCCACCCCCCCCTCCACCCTCCCCTCCACCCTCCACCCTCCCCCTCCACCCTCCCCTCCACCCTCCCCTCCACCCTCCCCTCCACCTCCTCCCCTCCCCTCCCCTCCACCCTCCACCCTCCCCCACCCTCCCCATCCACCCTCCCCTCCACCCTCCCCTCCACCTCCCCTCCACCCTCCCCTCCACCCTCCCTCCACCCTCCCCTCCACCCCCCTCCACCCTCCCCTCCACCCTCCCTCTCCACCCTCCCCTCCACCCTCCCCTCCACCCCCTCCACCCTCCCGCCTCCACCTCCCCTCCACCCTCCCGCCTCCACCCTCCCTCCCGATCCACCCTCCTCCCGATCCATCCTCCCGATCCACCCTCCCCCTCCACCTCCCCTCCACCCTCCCTCCCCCTCCACCGCCCCTCCCCTCCACCCTCCCCCCCCTCCCCCTCCCCTCCCACTCCACCCTCCCCCTCCACCCTCCCCACCCTCCCCCCCCTCCCCTCCACCTCCCCTCCACCCTCCCGCTCCACCCTCCCGCTCCACCCTCCCGCTCCACCCTCCCTTCCCCTCCACCCTCCCCTTCACCCTCTCCCTCCACCCTCCTGCTCCACTCTTCCTTCCCTTCCCCTCCCCAACCCCCATCCTCCCCTCCACCCTCTCCCTTCACCCTCCCCGTTTCACCCTCCCGTTTCACCCTACCGCCCCACCCTCCCCCTCCACCCTCCCATTCCACCCTACCGCTCCATTCAAACAAATTTGGCAGCATGATTTCTATGTTATGTTTCGTTCCTCATTAAACAAGATTTTTTTAACAGTATTTGACAAAGTAAGTACATGAAATATATGATTTTTTTATCGGGATAATAATTTATCTATTTAAGAACTAATTATGTAAGAATAAAAACACCAGATATCAATATTTAAGTAACGATCGTACATGTCAACTTGACTTTCACACACTCATACGAGAAGCAGGAAGTGCATGTTTGCACATTACATAGTGAATATAACGGTAGCGTCTTTCAAGTGGTGGATTAGCATGGGTTGCTATGGAAGGTCTATTAATAAGAACCGACGACGACGAGTAAAACGACATTTACAATGACGGGTTGTCACCTGCGTAATCGCTTATGATAGTAACAATGCTATCATGAAACGCTTTAATACGATCCGGACGAAAAACACAGGTACGACGTGACGGACAGACATAACATCAACAACCAAGTCAATGTCCACGGCTTTGATAACCAGTTGTGGTGCACTGGCGTGTCTACCCAACCCAGGCTTGAACCCAGGACCTCGTGGTCTGTAGACATGTATGATAACCGCTACACCACAGTAGGTAGATAATTGTTAAGAACCTGGCGAAGATTTCGCTTTATACTTGTGTTAAAGGCGTCCACTTATGACAACTGGCTTTACGGTTAAACGGTTATGGATCGTAATGGTGACAGCTGTACATTTATGATAAAATGCTAACTGTCACAACCTTAGCTGCTAGTTAGGCCTATTACTGGCTAATTATAACATATTTGGCCGTTTTGAAACATGTTTGGTTAGTAATCTTTTTCAGTACCGCCAAATGAAATTAATCTAACATTTATGAAGATTAATGTGTAAATGTTAAACTTTTTGTTATGTTTGCAAAATGTATTTTCTAACTATATGTTGTGGTGGAATTTACCTATGACCTCGCCAACGTCATTAATCAAGTGAGACATGATGGCACCATGCATTGAACGTCACATAGCTTTTGTTAGAAGCATAATTTTTCAGACATCGCTATAACATGAACCTCATCGCACCCACCGCAAAACTAAGTCATTACTGAGAACCAATCTGACAGTCATTCACAACTAACCTCGTTTGGCACATATGACCTGACTGTTAAGGTGCCATTACACCCAAACAAACAAACTGAATACAACTCATACAGGAAAGTTGAAACTCTTGAATTTTTAACATGATGAATAATGATTGCCCACAAATGGAATGCACCTCAAATCAAACTTTAAAAACATTATAAAAGTACATATGACAAAAAAAAAATCACTGAAAGCAATCAATTCTTCTTGCATTGTAATGGGTTGAGCTATAACATCATTGATGTCTAGTTTACATATTTCTTTGTTCTTTTTCAGGATAACCACAACTACTATACTTCAATGTACCATCAGAATGGCGATGAGTACTACATTGACTTGGACACAGAGGAAACATCTTTCACCACTCTGACACACCGGGGTCTTTCAACCACACATCTTACTGCAGGGGTAAGTGGGCTTTTGCATCTTGGCGATCCAGGTTCCAATCCCTAATTTGTTTGTGATTACTGTACCATGACAGATCCCATGACATTGGTGACTAGAGTCTTTGCAGGCATTTCCATTACATAATACTTTTTAGAGATAAGAATGAAGAACAGCAAGAAAAAATAACATGTCCACAGCTTATATTGGTCGTAAGGTTTTTCTGATGATATCATAAATAATTGAATAATCTCTTGCTGTACGAACCCTGTGATGTCACTATCCATACAACACAAAATGAAAATTAGATGAATATATAAATGAAACTGAAAATTCATGGGAATATTCCCATGCATTTTCAGTTTTATATATACTGTATGATAGAGGACCATTAAAGAAACAATGTAGTGTAAACATCATGTTAACATCTTTTTCTGTTAAGGAATTAATGCATTTTAAAGATTGCATGAGTGTGTTGAAAAGTGACCTTGCAGTGTAAAATGTGATGTCATAAAGGCAGATCCAACACAATTCCTATGTATTTCTATAAAACAAAAATGTTTTTTTTTTTTTTTTAAGGTCAGTGAACAGAAAAGCAACGTATGTTCTTTCGTTTCTTCTCAATAAAAAATACAAAAAAATGCTTCCAGTAATTTAGGAAGAGACAAAGAAATACACACTGAAATCACACTGTACAGTGTGAGGTCACACTGTACACTGTGAGGTCACACTGTACACTGTGAGGTCACTTTGCAAGACATTCATGAAATCTTTGAAATGCAGTAACTCCTAAACAGAATAAAATATTAACATGATTTTGACACCAAACTGTTTCTCCTCTACCATACTGTATATATGAAACTCATGGGAATATTCCTTAAAAAATCAACAGATAGAACTTCCTGTAGAAATAGAAAACAATTATATACAAAAACAGTACTTTTCTGTTGTAATATTTATTCAACTTGATGTGGTTTCAATTGTAAGTGCCATTAGCAATTTCATTTACATCCAAGCACTCTTATCACCTTGAAATTCATATAGTACACATTGGTATTTGGTGAGTAGTTAAAGTGATAGAATGATATTTGACATCATGACGCACTTGCTTGCAGTGAGTGGTGTGATTCAAATTCTCTCAAGATCTCCTGCTCTCATATATATGTAAAAACAATGTGTTTACTGGACAAAAAAAAAAAGCAAGGGCTGCATGTTACATCAGGTTAAAAGTCATGTGTTTTTTTAAGTAGCATTTTTAGGCATGGAAGCAGTGTTTACACTAAGGTTTAAAATTTGGGGGGGATTTTTCCCCCTTGTGTAATTTTTAGGGGGGATTTTGAAAAAAAGGGGAGAACTTTAAAGTGTTTAAAATCATCAGACATCTTAGTTTTCTCTTGACGGTGACATTATTACTGATTGGTAAGCAACATAAATATACTCTTAAATCTGAAAAGTAACTTGTCATGGATAATATAATGGAAAAACAGGTTCATGCATGTAGCACTTGTCTTTTTATTGTACTATAGAACTGTCTCTTCATCATTTGTTGAGGTATTTGAAGCCTTCTCATTTTGCTGGTCATTATGTTTTTACTTAGAGAATAATTTGTGTATAATTGGACGTGAGACATATTTAACAGGGATTGGGATAGACTGCAGAACAGAACAGTAAATATAAAAGGTAAAACACAATCAACTATTACTAGTCTAATAATTACGTGCCATGTGTACAAGTTCCTAGATATCACATTTAAATTCCCTGCCTATATTAAATAGGGCCTATTGTACATAACATTCCCAACTAGCAAAAGACTTGATTGGATTACTATTACATTGTATATTTCATCACGTTAATCACAGGGGCAGGGCTAGAGGGGGCCGGGGTGGGGGCCATTCTCCCTCCCAGAGATTTTTCCGATGACACTTTTTTACCATGAGATATTTTCTTTTATTGTGGGGCAATTTTTCTTCGTATTTTGGTAATTTTCTTTTCAATTTTTTGTAAATTTTCTTCTCAATTTTTTGTAAATTTTCTTTATTGTTTGGAAAATTTCTTTCATTATTGGGCAGTTTTCTTTCGATTTTCAGTAAATTTCATTAAATTATTTGTGAAATTTCTTTCATTTAAGCCAATTTTTCTTCAATTTTTGGTCAACTGTCATCAATTTTGGGAAATTTCATTCAATGTTTGTGCAATAACTTTCAATCATTAAGAAATTTCCTTCATTCTCATGTAGCTTTTGAAAAAATTACTTCATTTTAGGACAATTCTTTAAATTTCAGTAAATTTTCTTCAATTTTTGGGAGATTTCCTTCAATATTTATGATATCCCTTCAATTTTTGGAAAATTTCTTTCATTCTCTTTCAATTTTTGGGAATTTCCTTCATTTAGGGAGAATTTTTTCTTTATTGTTGGTAAATTTTCTTCAATTTTACGCAAAATTCATTATTTTGGAGCAATTTTCTTCAATTTTAGGTACGTTTTTTTTCAATAGATTTTCATCAATTGTTGGTAAATTTCCTTCAGTAAATTGTTTTTCACTTTTAGGCGAATTCCTTAATTCTCGTGCAGTTTTCTTCAATTTTCTGAAAATTTCTTTTTTTATTTTGTGGCAATTTTTCTTCAATTTTTGGTAAAATTTCTTCAATTTTCGGTCAATTACCTTAATTTTAGAGCAATTTTTTTCTTCAAATTTAAGTGTTTGTGGATTTTTTTTTTCTATTTCGTGCCATCTTTAATTTTTGGAAAATTTTCTTCATTTTTGGTGAAATGTTTCAATTTTAGTAAAATTTGTATCAATTATTGGAAAATGTTGCCAAATTTTAGTAAAATTTCCAATGATTTTACCAAAATTTCCTTCAATTTGTTGTTGATAATTTCCCAATTTTTCCTTATAGAGAAAACCTTTTAGGAAGGACCTTTCTCTCTGTTTCCTGCTTATAAGAATATGCACCCTTGTCCCAATATGTACCATTAATAATGTCAAAACCACAAAACTGCCCATGAAACACTCTTATCACATCATCCCTGGGTTTTTTTGGCTTGCCCCCCCCTCCCCCTTCTGACTTTTTATCATTGCTACGCCCCTGTATCGATTTGTATCGACCAATGCTATGATGCCATAACGAGTGAGAGGCCTGTTCTGGGCATGTTTTTTTGTTCTTTTTGCAAACTTTCATCAGAGTTTGCCGATATGGGGTGAAATTGCCAATTATAAGATTTAATTTATGCCTAAGTAATCACGGTCTAACTGATAACTACCATAACTACTGTAGTGATAAAGTATAGTTCCGCAAAAATTTCTTCGTTCCTTTTTTTGCTGGCTTTCCCCCCCATATAATTTTTTTTCCGGGAGGGGATTTAATAATTTTTTGTAGGAATCCAGCAATCGTGCATCTTAATGTGAACACTGCATGGAAGTTTAGAGAAAAAGCTGACAAGTCTGGCTGCAGCCCAGGGAACCAAAAATCATATTTGGGAAATCACAATTTTTGCTGGGTCTGCCCATTGGGCAATCAAAATATTGGCACAGTTTGTATTAAACCACTGCATATCAGACTCTCAGGGCAACCTAACAGTTGGTGTCTTTCTGGACATCAATAAGTGCATAGCTCATTGCCTGGTGGACAAGAGTTGCCTTCAGGTTGATTTGTCAAACCCTGGGACTTGGTGGAATTTTCTGCTCCCTTTATAATTTTCTGCTCCCTTCATAATTATCAACATTAGATACATGCATAAATATAAGTACAGTATGGCCCTTAGATGTCCATAGACTTCAAATGATTGTTGAGAAAAATACACTTCATTGTAGCTCTATTGATGTGAAACCTCATTGTATTTTGACAAAACCTTCAGTATTTGCTTCATTCTACACAGCATCTCTGTTGGCGGATTAAATATATGACAATCAATGAGCTACTTCAAATCAATCTGTGATTCAAGCAAGTTTTAGGGCTTTCCTCATATTCCCAGGCAACGTTGTTTTCAAGTAGGAAATTAATTTATTGATTATAAAGATCATTTTATGGAACTCATTTATCTTGTAATTGTAATTTGCACAATAAAAGCTTTTAAGCAAAGTTCACAATTTAAGCTATATGTTTTCTTATGCTTTTAATGCAATGCTTGTCTTCAATACATAAGATGACAATAACAGTGCATTTCACAAAGTGACAAATAGCATGCATGCTTAATGTTAATTTAGAATTGGAAATGTACAGTGTTTCACACAGCAGTTTATTGCTAGTGATCACTGATGGAGTGATTACGCTACAAGCCATTAGTGAAGATATTCCCCATTGAAAAGAACATCTATATAGTAGGAGACAAGCAGCGATATGTTATGTAGATAATGGTATTCGCACAAAATGTTCCTTTTACTCTTATTGTAATCATACAAATGCACTTTTTTTCAAGGTAAATTCAAATTGAATAATTTTGTTTGGGATGAAACTTAGAATGCATTCAGCTGAAACTACCTAAAGTTTATGTACAAAATCAGGAACTTTTTTGTTTAGATCCATGCAGTGCGGGAATCAACAGACAAGGTCAAAGGCAATGTAGGATTTCATGAAGCATAGTCATAGCATATTGTCTCAACATTCATCAATTTCAGCAATGACTACTAAACAACAAGAATGCAATCCACAGAGTTGCTGATCTCATCACCTCTGCGACAACCACTAATTATCCTACCCAGTACTTTCTATAAAATATTTAATTAAAAAACTTGTCACTTAGCAACGACCTTTCACATGATTGTGGTCATTCTACATATCAGCCTTGACTTTTGACCTCATAACAGTTCTCATTTGACCTTTCCCATCACAACAATGTAATATTCGCCTGGCTGGCACCCATAATGTGCATTCAAAAACTGCAGCACAAAGGTGAAATTTAGGTTCACTGCAGTTTGACCTTTTTCTCACTCAATTTTATACAACTAAGGGTATATAATAACACCTACAGTACCTATACTTAACTGCATTGGCACAGCCATAGGAAGGGAGGGGGGGACAGGGGCCATGGCCCCAATCCCACACCAAAAAAATAAATTACACATCAAAAATATATGTTTTGGCCGCGCAGGTGAGCACAGGGGAGCAAGTTTTACTGAAAAGTTAATTGCCATGTGTGTTTTGGTTTTTGAGCCAAAAAAAAATCAAAATCAAGAATGTGTATAATGTGCAATAAAAATGATTTTATTTTTGGCAATGTTTATTTCTTCAATACCCAAATCCTGGCTTACTCTATTGCCTTATTCCCTTCATGTCCTGTAGTTTTCTGGAACTTCGCCCCATAAAAACACACCACGCAATTTGGCTTCCAATTTTAACGCTTTTCATAACTGTATTTCTAAAATGCGTAATTTCTTAGAGCCTTATGCGAGCCCCTGGATCCCACGTTGTGAGGCTTTGCGCTACACGCAATGGCGACAAACTTTCAGTTACCCTCATCAAAAATACCTCTCGCCGCTCATAGTCCCCCCCCCCCCACCCCCAAAACAAACAAAATCCTGGCTACGCCAGTGCTTAACTGTATGACAGGTCCTTGTTGTACCAGATAGCGCATTACTGTGAAAAATGCTTTATTCGACCTCTGACCTTTGTGCTTGAAAATCTAGGAGGTGCAAATTTGCCCCATGGGATACCCCTCTAGCAATATTGGTTCAAATTGGTGCCTCAGATTTTTAGTCATACTTTTACAAAAAAATTGTATACATGCATACAACTTCACACACAGACAAACAGCCATACATTTGTATTGTCCCATTGTTATGTTAATCTTAGTATTTTGTACATTTTTTATCATGTCCTTAGATGAGCCTGTTTTAATGACGTAAGTGAGGCAGATTTTGATGTTGTACCTTCTCTTGCCTTTTGGAGCTTGCTCAGATAAGATGTACTTTCTAAGCAATATTATTTCAATGCCAATTTTAACTTAACCTGATTAATATTAAGGCTCTAAAAACAATTTAATCTTTAAGCACAATCTCTGGAGTGGTTTCGCTCATTTAGAAGCAATTTTACATAGGTTTGTAGGAGCATCTTGAATTATCTTTTGCCCTTGTACGTTAATGTAGCATTACTGCATTATCTTGGCATAGGCCTGCCGTAGTGTAAACTTAGACCGTTAGACCTGTTTAATGCTAGCTTCGGCTCTGTTTTAAGTAAATTCCTAAGCCTTAAATTCCTAAGCCTGTATTTTAATCAACAATGTCTTGATTGTTGATCTGTGTGACAAGCAGCAAGCGCCTGCTTAGTTTATTTGTTCAATTTATGTGACCAATGAGTAGTGGTCCTGCACTTGGGTTTGAACAGAATAACCAGATTTTAAGATGTAAGTTGCATTTAGTGTTCTTGTTTCTCTAAACATTTACAAGGACAGACAAAATCTCCACCTTTGACCCCATGTCACTATGTTAAGACCATGTACCCATACTATGGGGTCATCACATAGAACCCCCTATTACAACCTACACTACCCATCTGGTATATAGGGGATGGTGCATAGGGTTTGAGCATGAGGGTCATATACTGTACATGTATGTGGAAAAAGCACAAAGAGACTCATCCCCATATGATGAGATAATTATAGTGGAAAATTTCTTTCAAGAAAGTTTGTTTTTCTCCTATATTATAACAAAATTGATGTCATGCTTCCTTTAAAAAGAAATTGATGTCATACTCCTTTCTTTATTTTGATTAAGTTCAGCGGCGCCGTCAGGGGTTTGATATTGGGGCGGAGGGGCACAGACCTTTTCGGCATGGGGTCAAGGAAACCTTGCATTTTCCAAGTTTTAGATGCCCCAAAAAGAATCTGAATGTGTGCAGTACACAGGTTTTTTAAGTACCAAATTTGCACCTCAATCAATATATGGTGCGATCTAATATAGCAGCATATAATTTTACATTGATACAGACTTACCCCCTTCCTCATTTTGGACAAAAAATAAATAAATTGTGGGCATAGGAGGCCCCCCTCCCGGCACCACTGATTAAGTAACATTGTCAAGCTTGAACCAGTTGCTGCTGTGTGTATTGCGTTTTGGGAGGAGAAAGTTCTGATGCCTCCTCAATTTAAAGTGCATGAAAATTGGACTCGAAGAAAATATATTGAAAATATGAAATTGGTGAAATAAAAACAATCATGGAAGATAAAAAATAATGGTACTCATGAAGGGTAAAAATGGCATCACAATTATTGATAAATGACATATTTGCTCAAATTAAATCAATTGTGTGTTTATATTTTCTTAATAGCAAGTGATACAGTACAGTATATTAAAGCATCGCAAGTTACAAATTCTCTAAAACGGCATCTCCATGTAATCATGAATTGACACGATTTTACATGTTTACGTTCTTCACTGTTTTTTGTTGAAAGATATGGGAGCTGATAATAGATCATTGATTGGGTGGTCAATGTGACACGACAGCAGGTACAAAAATTCTTGATTTTTTCCAAATTTGATAGCGGTGTTGCCAGGGGTATATGCCCAATATAAATATTTGTACATTCACGTACTTACAAAAATTTCTCCCCTCCTACCCTCTTAGTGAATGATAAGCTTGGTCGGTATTGGTTATTGCGCAATACCGGTATATGGGTGGGGAAATACCGAAATACCGGTATGGAAATGAGCTTTTAAATAAAAATATGTTTTGTTAAATTTATATATGCAGATGTACAAAAACATGATGAATATATTCTTAAATATTAATGTAGTATTTCTGTAATATTTTAAAGAGGCATGAAATTGGGAATAGCATGAAATTGGGTTCATTTACCAATGCGAGCAGTTTGACAATTGCACTGGTAATTTTAACGTGGTTAAAGCACTGGAGAAAAAATAATAATAATAATTCTCGAAGCCAAAAACGTGGTATTGGTTTTCATGGAACTTGCAATTTAATTTTTAAATACAAAGATACTATCATGAGCATTATTTTCCAATCACAACTCTCATTTATTTCAAGGAGAAAAGTCCTCGACAGACCTCAGTCTACTGTGTGTATTAATGTCTGCACAGTTGTACCGGACCTGCAAATTTCACTCAATCATCTTTAGTTCAGATAATACTTTTAAACTGATGCAAATTGACGTTTTAATCCAAATTAAGTATTTCATTTCCTGTGACTTTTGAAAGGACGCAGTTCAGCCCACAATAAATTGGTAACGACAATGCAGAGTGTACCACAAAGATTTATGATCAATATTTATTTTCAATAAGTTCAACCAAAAAATTACAACCTAAAAATGTAAGGAACCATGCCCCAACGCAACTTGCTTCACCACTATCGGGGCGGGTGCGGCCATTTTTTTATAAATCATAAAATGAAAATTAAATGAATTAATATCAACTAAAACTAAAATGATGAGCGAAATGAAAACGATCGTTGAAATAAAAACAAACAAGATTAAGAGACTGAGATTTCCATGTTTTATTTCGAAATATATAGTATTCCAAACAGTAGGGTAAAATTTTAACTCCTAAAATATGTCCACAAAAATATTAAGAAACGGTGTCAAAAACTTTGTAATATGCAGTTCCATATACAGTAATAGTGAAACATGAAAGAAAAGTATAGAAGAAAAAAAAAAATGAGAACAAATACAATTCTGAACTAAGCACTCTTCGCTCAATCTTTGTAACACGGACTTCCATTGTTGAAAAGAACGCATCAAAATCTATTTCCGATAGTTTGATAAAATCAGCGACATAAGTAAACAGAAACCTATATGTTGCTCCCAGTCCCACTATAAGCCCAGGTGCAGAGGAATTATTTCTTCATGAATTAGATCGTGCAAAAATGTCTTTTCTTCCAACAGAAATATTATAATTCTTATCCAAAACTAACAACATTAAACTCCAAACATTAATCTCTCTGAAACACATTCTGTAAAAACACAGCAAACTTAAAAAGAATTATAAATAATACCTCTGCCCCATTCCTAGGCACCTTTGACAGATTTGTTTACAAATTGTGCCAGCTGCGTCTGGACTTTGGCCTAGCACGGTCCAATTAATTCAGATTGGCTCATTTAAAGGGAAATACGTACAAAGGTATATGCCCCCTCCCGAAGTTTGGTTGGAAGGGGGATCACAGCGGCTAAAAGTGATTTGGAGAGGTACTCCAGAGTGATTCCTTCTTCATATACATGTTCAATTCAATATTATCAGGCTATCGAATTTGGGTGGGGGCAATCTCCTTTATGAAAACATAATTTGGTAGCTTATCTTGTCCCCTCTCCAGTTTTCTTCAATTTTTTACAGAAATGATTTATAAGAGCAGGATGAGGGCGGGGTGGGGGCGAGGAAGGTGAGGGTGGCGGGGGAGTGGATCTTTGTTATGATCCCCTAGCTTGTTTGCAAGTTTGAAGTGACAAACTGGGATCGTTAAACTATTTAATTTGGGGTGGGGGCATTCTCTTTTATGAAAACATTATTTTGTAGATCATATCGTCTCCTCCCCCATCTTCTTAAATTTCTCCACAAAAAAATGGAAGTATTAGGAGTAGGAAGAATTGGTGGGGTAGGGGCGGGGTGGTGGCGGGTTCTTTGCAAAGATCTCCCTGTTTGCTTGTTTCAAACAGCAAATTGGATCGCCAAACCATTTAATTTGAGGTGGGGGAATTCTTTTTATTGTGAAAACATATTTGGTATATGATATTGTCCCCCCATTTTCATGATTTGTTTCCCCAAATGAAGTCTAAGGCAATGCTTCCATGATCCCGTGCTCAGTGAATTTCCTTATATTTCTCACTTCACAAAATGCTAGATGTCCACTGCCCCTCCCGGTTTAATGGTTTTAATATTGTTGTCTTTTTATATATATGTATGTATATATATATATATATATATATATATATATATATATATATATATATATATATATATATAGTTTAATGGTTTTAATATTGTTGTCTTTTTATATATATGTATGTATATATATATATATATATATATATATATATATATATTTTTTTTATTTTTATGGATTTCCACCATTTTGAATGTTTACATAAAAGTGTCATGCAGTTTGTCTTTCAAGAATTTAGCGCTGCTTGGCCGAGTAGTTCGAGGAAACCTGGCACCAGGTTATAAACCACCCAGAAGTAACATGTGAAAGGGGATGTGGGCGGCATATCATGAAAGGAGATGTTTCTTTGTTGTTTTTCTGACACAGTTCTAATGATTTTGCATTAAAAAGTAGGAATATCACATGAAGGAAGCGATGTCTCGTGCGATGTGTGATTATAATTTGATATTATACATTAGTTTGGCGGTCATTAACTGGGGCGACAGCTCCCTGCTTGGAAAGAATATACTATTGGTTTATGGAAGGTTTTTTTCATTTCTTTGTTATTTGCAAAATTAGAAAATGGAAGTAGAATATATGTTTTTAAAACAAGGAGATAACGTTTATTTGCAGTTTTACAGCTTTTATATTTTTCGTTTTCTTTTATTTTCTATGATGTCTTTGGAAACGTTTTTAAGTTTAAAACAATTTTTTTGGACCTGGACTTAATATTCGGAATAATATCAGAGATCCGAGTAAGTTGATGTTGTTAATTTCATTCTGTATTCTCCCATACTTTTTTAAGTGCGCTTTGTACATGTTTTTCCATAATTTTAAAGTCCTAACAAGTTGCTGATCGCTGCAATAAACAATGCACAGCTTTTTCTGTCTCGTTTAAGGAATTGGGTCTTTTAAGGTTGGGAAATAGTTTTGCTAACCTTTTACTTAACATGCTTTCGAAATATTCCGTGAGTTATCGTGAGCAATCAAGAAATTAATTAAGAAAATTACTCAATTTTGGGCAGTGTTATATAAATTATCGGTATTTCGGTATCACTAAAATGTTCAATACCGACCATTTTGGTATGGCTAAGTACCAAAAATACCAAAATACACCGGTATGCTGCCCAAGCTTAGTGAAAGATGACTGTTAAAATTTTAATTACTTCCATACATTTCAGATAAGAGATATGAAATTCTTTCAAAATACCACAACGTTTTGTAACTAATTTCTTTAAATGGCACTTTTCATTTATAAAAGTTTTATTGTGGTGGCCTAAATGGTCAGAATAGGAGATCAGGATTTATGTCTCCTTTACAAATTTTATTTCAGAATTTGCCAGTTGTGCTTTTGTTTGATGTATAATTTATCTTTGATTTCAGCATGTGTTTTTCATGTTTTCTCTTTTTGCTTGTAGGAGGTGGAGCTGCCGTTTGTATTTTCGTTTTATGGACATAATGTAACCGAAGCTTTAATTGCTACTGGAGGTAAATTACTTTTCGTTTTGGATTTATATTGCATTTGACTCATATTGTTATTTTATTATGATAAGTGTCAACATGAGTATAGCATACAGTGTGTCGTTATCAGCCGTCTTCAGTGAGTGGTGCGCTGAAAGAATATTTTGTTGTAAATTTTTTGGGGGTGAACTATAAATTAAGAAATATGGTTAGTTCTTCTCTTCTTCTGGATCCTCTACCTTCTTCAGACTTGAAGATTTTTGTAGATTGGATGATCATATGTGCAGGATGATTAGGGCAAAAACATGTGCAGGACGTCTAAATATACAAGGGGCAAGTAAAGCAATGTTGAGCATGTAGAGTGACTAGCCATCATCTCCCGTCAGGTGCTGACGAAAAGCTTCCACAAATGGGGCCATCACAGTCTCCTGAGGTAGGAGATACCAAGCACGTGTTGTGCGGGAAAAGAATGACTGTCAGTATTGTTCTGTTCTGCTGTGGGGATCTGGTAGGCATAAGCATGGGCATGTCGAGATGGTCTATTTAGGAGGGTTAGATAGAGTTCAAGGTTGAAATCTACAAGTCTGTGATAAATCTTGTATAGCATTGTCAGTCTATAGATTTCTCTTCTCTCCTGTAGTGAGGGCCTGCCAAGTTGGAGGAGCATGTCAGATACACTAGAGGTGTTGTGGTACCTATTGAGAACAAATCTGGCGGCACGCCTTTGAACCATTTCCAGCTGGTGTATGCATCCGTCCATGTAGGGGTCCCATGTAGTGCAGCAATACTCTTGCACAAGTGCCTTGTAGACTGTCATTTTGAGGTCAAGGGATTTGATACGCAGGTCCCATCTTATGAAAGCTAGGGTGTTGTTTGCCTTTTGACATATGTTAGAAATGTGATGGTTCCACTTGAGGTCAAATGTGATGGTGAGTCCTAGGTATTTGGTCAAAGGAATTGAGTCTAAGGCAGTGTTCTTGAGAGTGTACTTGTCTTATGGACAAGTAGGTTTTTGGGGGTTTTTTGGGGGTTTTTTGGGGTGGAAACTTTCATCACTTGGCACTTCTTTGCATTCAGTTCCATTTGCCAGTCTGAGCACCAGCTGCTAAGCTTGTCCGAGGTCCAACTGGAGTTGATCTGCATCATGATGGGACTCTGATAATGGTCAGGTACATGATGGTGTCATCTGCAAACAAGCAGACTGAAGAGGAGAGACTATCTGGAAGGACATTGCTATAAAATAGAAAGAGGCAGGGTCCTATGACTGATCCTTGAGTAACACTTGAGCTGATTTCTACCTCTGATCACTTTAAAGCCTTCAAAAACAACTTTCTCTGACCTGTTGTGAATAAACTTGAGATCCATCTGTTGTTGCGTCCTCTGATTTCATAGTGCTCGGGTTTGTGGAGAAGCCATTTGTGACCATTATTTGAAAGCCTTGCTGAAATCAGTGACAATAACATCAGTCTGTTTGTTTGTCTCCGTGTTCCTGGAGAGGTCACTGATAAAGTCAAGCAGTTGGAGTTCACAGGATCTCTTGTCACTGAAGCCATGCTGGAGTGGGAACAGGATGTTGTTATCATCCTTAGGTCTCATGATGCTGCTAGTAATGATGTGCTCCATGAACTTACAAGAGATACAGGTAAGCAATATGGGATGGTAGTTTCCAGGATCTGTCTTGTCGCCTTTCTTGCAGATGGGGATAACGTTGGCTTGGAGCCATTCTTCAGGAATTTCACCTGTCTAATAAGAGAGCCTGAAAATGGAGCAGAGCGAAGGGGCCACCACAGTCGATAAATCTTCAGAATTTATGCTGGGGTACCATCAGGTCCTGGGGCTTTGTGGTCCTTGAGCTTGTTCAGCATCTTCACAGTGCTTATCTCTGTTAAGTCAATTATCATAAGTTATGTACTTGGTGTCTCCGTGGATGGCCTAATGGCTCATATACTTCTTTACCAAAAAATAGCCAGGCTATGCTTTGTTTGTTGGAGTAACCCATGTTGTTATCAATTCAAGCTTATTCATACCTTTTATACATAAAGTGCTTTCATTTTAGATCAAATATTATCTACCTACTGTGGTGTAGCGGTTATCATACCTGTCTACAGACCACAAGGCCCTGGGTTCAAGCCTGGGTTGAGTAGACAGGCCAGTGTACCACAACTGGTTATCAAAGGCTGTGGACATTGACTTGGTTGTCGATGTTATGTCTGTCCGTACGTCGTACCTGTGTTCTCGTCCGGGTTGTATTAAGCGTTTCGTGATAGCATTGTTACTATCATAACCGAATACGGAGGCGACGAATTGTATTTGTGTGTTCACTAAAAAAAAAATCATTTTGAGTAGGAAGCAATTTTGTTGAGTAGGCAGGATTACTCTAAATGAGCAACTTTTTAAGGATGACATCAGCCTTTGAAAATAATCACTTTGTGCCACTTTTTTCAACCCTTTTTTTTTTGACTCTCACCATCATGATATTCTACTTGCCAAGCTGTAGCACAATAGGGCTCTGTTTTAGATTGGTTCAATAGTTATTTGTCTAATCAAAACCTGTATCTTTCTTTCAATCGTGTGTATTCTAATTTAAATTAAATCAATTGTTGTGTCCCCAGGAATCTTTTTT
Source organism: Chiridota heheva (assembly GCA_020152595.1). NCBI lineage: Eukaryota > Metazoa > Echinodermata > Holothuroidea > Apodida > Chiridotidae > Chiridota > Chiridota heheva. The sequence goes on from JAIGNY010002250.1 coordinate 3,409,555, forward strand.
ACGTCTGGTACTTTTCATGATTTTCTCAGGTCGGGAAGTAAATTGCTAAGTTAAGTGAGCTGATGACACAAATTTGTCTTATAACCTTGTTGACACTGGGGAAAGAGTTGTGTGTGCCTTTTCTTCTTTCTGTTTTGATATGTTTTCTTTTTATGTTAAGAAATCATGTCACTTTCTACTTAGTTCCATTACTTAACAAAAGAGTAAACAAATTAGCTCTGTCAAACATCGCCTCTCCTTTTTCTATTCCACACTTAGACCTCCATATCTCCATCTCCAACTACATCAAAAAAACCTGGCAAAACTCCTGGAATTACGAAACCAGTAACAAACTCCACACCATCAAACACAAAGTCGGGACAAACACTCCTCTGCACAGTTGCAACAGCAGAGATGACATCATTGTAACCCGCATCCGCCTCGGCCACTCCTCTCTCACTCACTCCCATCTCTTATCCGGCTCCCCTTTCCCTCTCTGCCCCACTTGTAACACCGATCTCTCCATCAAGCATATCTTCGTAATCTGTCCCCTATACCAGAACTCCAGATCTCTTCTCTCCTCACTTTCCTCAATCTTGGACCTTTTTTAAAACAATTCTTCCTCAAACATCATCAACTTCCTCCTCAACAACAACCTTTTCCACCACATTTAACTCCCTTCTCCCCTCCCTTTCTATATCTAACCTTACATACCCCTTTCTTTTCACCAAAAGTGTTTTTTTTTTTCTTGTTTTTTTCTTTCTGCTTTTCCCCCTTATCTCCCTTACAAACCTTCCATTTCACTATCCTTTCTCTTACACCATTATTTATTAACACCCTCTTGACACATTTGACTCTGACTGTTGTGGTGCTGTTAAGCATCAACAAACCAAACCAAACCAAAAGTGTAAGCAATGTTAATATTGTTTGAATAATGATGAATTTTAATTCTGAAAAGTGTGTATTAACTATGTTGCCATCTTACAAAAACATAAATTCCTGTCATACTGTAATCTAGTGTAGGGGGACATGTCTTTTAGTAGATTAAGCACAACTTTGAGTGATGTTGAAAGTCATCCACATAGTTTCTCTTTGCATGCCCCACCCCTATAATATTCAACACAATTGTGAAAAATTGTTTGACTTCCATAGCTATCAATGGTTTAATGGTATCTATTCCTCATTTTTAATTACTAGTTCTAGCCATATTCCTACCATACTAGATTTTCTAACTAGACATTTTCGAGATTGACTCTTAGTTTCTCAGCATTCATTTTAATGATCCTAAAGTATGGAATAATATATGTTCCTGTGTGTAAAACACACCTTATTTAAAAGTAAACTACTATCAAAATGAAATTACATTCATATTTAATATCCTAACTGATTCCTTATGTTTAGTCTTGTGTGTGTGTGTGTGCTTATCTGTATATGTACTGTACCTGTTACAGTGTGGGAAAGCTCACACCAACAAGTTTGGATTTTCAGTCTCTTTTTCTTTAATTTGCCTTAGTTCTTACTTTTCTTCTCAACAGTGTCTTTCTTATTGTGATGAATATTAACACACAGTCACTGTCTGTATTTTTTTTCGTGAAAATCTCAATGCTTGTACATATTTCTTGTTTGTAATTTATGTAATGTTTAAGCTTTACTTTAAAGCTCTTGAAGTTGTGATATTTGTAAAATTTTGTATAACAGCTTTTGAGTGAAAAACCTGTTTATTATGAATTTGACCAAATACTCTTTTGCATTGTTATGGATAATATTATTACTTCAGTGACATGAATTTCTTTGCTCCTATTGCTTCTTGAACCTTTTATCTAATTAATTCACATTTGACCTTCCAGTGATTCTGAGAGCCTTGGGTTTGATATAAGGAAAACATTGTTTTATCATGTTTATGAAAGGTTTTTAATCAAAGATATAAAAAAAATGTATAGCTTGAGCACAGGGGACAATTAATTTGAAGTAGCATCTTGTCAGCCAAAAAAAATCAAATTAAGAATCGTGCATATTTTGCCATTTGTATATAGCTTTTTCAATTTTTACTTATTTTTCTTCAAGTTGGTAGTGGGGAAGGTATCTCGAAAAAAAAGTAATTTTGAAAATACAAAAAGATCATCTTGTAGATTTGATACACTGTGATATTTCTTATAATGTGTGCTATATCTTATCATGCATTAGAAAAAAGTGGAATTGTGTGCTCACTTGAAATCCACATTCTTAATTTTTTTCATGCATCAAACAGAAGAAAGGAATTATGTGCTTACTCTGAAATTACATTTTGATTTATTGATGTTATAATATAAGTACATTGTTTGATGAAAGGTGTTTCCTGTGCTTGTAAATTGGTTTCAGTGTAAAATGCTTTGAGTATATGCATGCATATAAAAGTGCTATATAAAAAACTATTTAGCTTACTAGCATTATTATGAAAATTGATTTGCTAGTAGCACAATGAAGCAAGATTCTTTCAATATTTATCAGAAATAATGAAAATAACAACTATTGTTTTAGAGGGTTGCAGGGCAGATTTTTTTGTTGAAAATGTGCAAATTTGAGTAAGACGTGATCTTTGTCCGGATATGTTCTTACAACCCCTTCAACTATCATCTCTGTAATTTGAACAATTTTTTAATATTTCTTTTGACTTTTATTCTTGTTGTACCTTGATATCTACTTTACTCATCTTCTTCTCTTATTGTCTTGCCTGGCTCCTCTTTCTCTTCACATGATTGTGATGCCATATCAATGCTATTGGTCTTTTCCTTTTTGCCCTTCAGGTTTTCTGTATGTTGGAACATTCACCCACGAGTTCCTGACAGCGACGCAATATGTGGCTCCTCTGATGGGGAACTTTGACCCGAGTGCCAACGATTCATCCGTAATACGATATGCAAACAATGGTATAACCTTTGATACATTTTTTTCAATTGATTACTTCCATTTATGCTGTTGCTGCTTTAAGATATTTGTTGCTACAACCTTTCTATGAACAATAATTGGTAAGTTTTAACTACAGGAGTTATGCTGTCAGTGAACATAATATTCAGGCCTTTTATTAAGGTCTACAAATTAGATTCATATGTTTGAGACATTTGAATTCAAATTAAACATTTAAAAGAAAAATTAGATATTCTCTTTACAGACGAGATCACTGAGTTATGTAAGATGTAGGAAGAAGATTCCTTCAATCTTCAATCTTCTGTATTTTGTAAATTATGGAACTCGCATTTGACCAAATCTGAAGACTGATTACAACTGAAATAATTGTTTGTTTACAATACTTGCCTCTTGGTGTTAGTCGTGAGCATGTATAGCATTTTAGACAGTAATGTACAGTATGTTTGACTGCAATTTTAGATAAAAGTCTAATAATTCTGCAGATGATGCAAAACTATGGAAATGAGCTCATCTTCAATGAAACATCTCCTCAGTATACACAAAAAGATATGAAATACGATACAATCAAACTAAGGTTTTGGCACATGCATTGTTTTGTCTGTAAACTTCATTTGGTACTTGCTTCTTTGGTTAATTTGTATAGAGGCTATTGGCAGCTGTGTGAATAGTATACAGAAAGTGTCTGATGTGTGTCAAGGTATACATCCTACATGCAACCTTGTTATGATGTGCTCAAATTTCAAAATTTGCATGCGGCCATCATAATTTCATTGCTATTTCCTCTATCATATAGCTTCTCTGTTATTGCATCATGAGCTTCAAGGTGGACAGGTGTGGGAAGCTTTGAAAAGTGGTAAGGGGGGGGGTGGGCACGAGCTCTTAGGGGGCACTTCCCAAATCATATACATAATTCTTCTCAATCTGTAGATAGAATTAGTAGGCCAAAAACAACAAAGTAAAAGGAGCACTTCATTTTAAAGGGGGCACTTTTTTCATTTTTTTAAAAAGGTATAAATTCCATCAGTTCTTGTACCTTTGACAGTAACTGACGGGCAATTTCCATTACAAAAGGGGCACTTTTGTTATTTTTCTAAAAGTGCATACAAATATTTTCTGTAAGAAAGTAGGGGGGAGGGGAGCAAAGGGATCTCGTCAGGTAGACAAATGACACCATGTTCCCCATCTAGCTCCGCAGGCTAAGAGCTAGAGGTGGTTGGAGGGAACATGGGAGGGGTGGGGATTATAAGGGTAACGGCAAGGTAAAATGGAGGAGAGTAGTAGATCAAAATGGGTTAGGCAGTTGAGGGAAAAGAAAACGCTTAACAATTTTTTAATCTGCTCAAAAGTATAAGATTTAATAAATAATGGTCTAAATTTGAGGAAATTATTTGAGATATCCCTCCATATCTCTACCAAAGCAGCAACATCCAATTTTCCACACCTGGCAGAGATTGCGTTATAATTTTTTGTCTGGCGTATTTGGTTATGACAAGCCCTTAAATTTTGACATATTTTGTAAATTTGCCGTCGTATGTACAGGGCACTGCATAATGTACAGGGCACTGCATAATGTACAGGGCACTGCATAATGTACAGGGCACTGCATAATGTACAGGGCACTGCATAATGTACAGGGCACTGCATAATGTACAGGGCACTGCATAATGTACAGGGCACTGCATAATGTACAGGGCACTGCATAATGTACAGGGCACTGCATAATGTACAGGGCACTGCATAATGTACAGGGCACTGCATAATGTACAGGGCACTGCATAATGTACAGGGCACTGCATAATGTACAGGGCACTGCATAATGTACAGGGCACTGCATAATGTACAGGGCACTGCATAATGTACAGGGCACTGCATAATGTACAGGGCACTGCATAATGTACAGGGCACTGCATAATGTACAGGGCACTGCATAATGTACAGGGCACTGCATAATGTACAGGGCACTGCATAATGTACAGGGCACTGCATAATGTACAGGGCACTGTGGGCTAGTGAAGCTTGCAATTTAATTGTTAACACACACACACACTTGTGTAGGCCTGCCTCACTAAAGTGAATGAAAAATGCGCTTAAAATACTAAAAATATTAAAAAATCGGACTATTATTATCATAAAAAATATTAAGAAAAAGTTCATACCCAATCCATGTATAATGTTGATTGTTGAATCATGAAATTTGGGTTAACAATCCCAAAATAAACTAGAAAATACTTTTGTTTATCGTATTCAAAACTTTCATGAGGTTTTTAGTGAACTTTCACCAATTGTCAACGTTAATATACTATTCAGATCTCGAACACGCCTACTTGCAGATTGTGATCACTTAACACGATCAACACAATACAGGAGGAAAGTAGAATCCTAGGTAATAATATCATTGACAATTGACAGCCTGCATTCAAAACAACATCCAAATTTTCATGTGCACTGTACAGTGTACGACATCATATAGGCATATGTGTTTATGTACAATGCTAAGGGTATGTTGAATCATTCGGCCGTTAGTCTCGTAGTTGTGTCATTTTTCTTTTATTTATGAGTAATTCAAAATCATTTTTGTGTGAAATAAAACTTTGAATCTCATCAGATAGGTAAGATGTTCATGATTTTCACTTATGTTAATAAAAAAATCTGGCGTTAAATTTCACATGCTACATCTAAATCTAATGACGCAGGTACAACCTGTGGTGTAAGAAATTTCAGCCATGGCGTAATATACGACAAATTTGTCATTAACGCGATCTCTGCCTCCTGGCATACAAAACAAATTGATATCACACTTTGTAGTTTACATTCGGATACCAATTTGTCTCACTTCAAGTCACTTGAGTGGCATTATTAACACTTTTTAGGATGCTCCGTCTTTATTGAAGTTCTAGTTCTAGTTATAATGGTGTTTAGGACTTACATGCTTCTTGACCCTGCACCACCAAAAGAATGGCTGCAATTTTTTGTAATAAAAAGGTATCTTATGGTACCTTAACTTTATGATACAATTTAAAAATGAACATAAAAGAAGAGAAAAGACAAAGTGATTAAAACTGCATCATTTTAACTATTCTTTATTGTCATTTACTCAAAATTCCAGTTTAAAAATTAAGTAATCAAAATAATATTTTTGTTTTAGCATTCCCTATAAATAATAAACAAATGAGTTATTCAGCATCATGATGACAATGTTATTACTATTATCCACTCTTAATAATCCTTCACTTTCCTTTCTACCATACTACTGTGGCAATGATTTTATGCAAACAAATGCAAAAATAATTATCAAACTCCCTCCATCATCCAAACTTTAAGCCATAAAATAGGAAACTTACATCAAAAAAATTAAAAAATTGAGCTATTGCTATATTACATTGATCATGAAATTTATAAATAAATTGTGCACCGACACTCTAACTTTCAATGTACTGAAGCTAAAATTCTTCAAATTTGATAAAAATCCTTGAAATAATTTTGTAGATAATTCCAATTAAAAGCAATATTTTAGTCCTAAAAATCTTATCTGAAAGTAAAAGTACCTGAGTTAGAAGTACAAGTTAATACTACTTTATACAAGAAATGGAACAACAACCCCTCAATTAAATAGGCATGCTTGATCTAGTGAGATAAAAATCTCACTCAGTATGCCGTAATGTCCTACTTGATAATAACAAGATTACAATCAAAATACTGAAAGTGTAAAGTTAGAAATAGAATGCACAGGGCCTAAGCTCTAATATTCAGCAGATCTAATCATATGAAGCCAACTTCCCCAGGATGGATGGCTAATTTGTAACTTTTATGTTCATTTCTAGTCTAAGACCTAATTTTTTGCATAACACAACATGGTACTAATACCGTATGTTACACTGAACAAGAAATGAGGCAATTTGGTGAATAATTCGTCACAAGATTTTGTAATGTTCTTATAGGCTCAATATCACAAATTAGGTATGTATCGAATGCATGCAATGTCACCTACACAAACGTGATAATTTGTGTCAGTTGAGTCAATAACATGGCTAATATGGACCAACTCTTGTACCCTATCAAGTTTAGGACCTAACTTTAACACCAAATTTCTCAAAAAGGAAAGCTTAAATTCAGATATTCCCAAAAATAATATTGAAAAATGATCCTTCCGTCGACACTTACTTACCTTGCCATCTCGACGAATTTGCATCCCATGTGACTATTACACTGCATAGTGGTCAGTGTTTTGCAAAAAATTGAATTTGCGTACAGAGCGCGATTTCCTTGCTAAGAGAACCCAGTCACGTGACCTGATTAATGGGGCTCTGCGGACTGACTGTTTACAAAACTTTGGTATCATTTAATCAACTCTTACCACCTAATTCAAATTGCAAACTGTTGTTGTCACATGATGTCATTTACATGTTAGTTTTTTTTTTTCCTCTCTTTTACACTCTGTTAATATGTTTAAGTGGTTTAGGGTATTTTGTTCGATAGAAATATTTGTCTTAAAGTGCCCTCAAATTTTAATGTTTACAGATTCTAGTATAGTTCTTAATTAATTTAGTTCAAGTAACAATGAGAAGAAGTATCGAAACTTATCAATATTTTGCCCATGAAAATAGAAGAAATATTGATATGTTTGTCATGATTTTAGCCAACATTAATTAACATACAGTAGCTGGAAAAATCAAAGAACAATGATTTTAACAAAATTGTTTGTGTGATATTATTTTTGTGTGATATTATTTCATCTTCTGTCAGAAATGTGTTATATATATATATATATATATATATATATATATATATATATATATATCTATATATATATATATATATATATATATATATATATATATATATATATATCTATCTATCTATATATATATATATATATATATATATATATATATATATATATATATATATATATATATATATATATATATATATATATATATATATATATATATATATATATATATATATATATATATATATATATATATATATATATATATATATATATATATATATATATATATATATATATATATATAGTCAACATAGTTACCTAGTAAGCCTAATGTTATTAGTCTATAGATATGACTGTTATAAATTGTCATCCGACATTCTGTTAGTTACATAGATTTGTATAGTCAACATTAGCTGAATTACTATAAATTGATTGCAAACCATGGATAAAGCACAAAATTTCATTGAGATTGGTCAATTTATCCATTTCTAGCAAGAAACAACTTAAGGGGAAATGTAAAGCAGTAAGTTGAGATTTTTAGCTGTCCACACTACATTACAAATTTAGCATGTATAGAAAATTAATTATTAATAAATAGAAAAATAACTCAACCAAATTCTAAGTACGATCTGCTCCAAATTGAAAGCTTGAATTGCTAAGTACCCCAATGTACAGGCCTACTGTCACATCCATGGGCATGAATGTCTTCAAACATCCTTGTCAATACATACAAAATACTAAGAAAAGAAATTTTAAAAATAGGAAGGACCTGAAAAGAATTCCCTAAGGACTTGAACATCCTGAAACTAATTGCTTTTTGACATTAATTGGACACCTAGTTATTATTATTTTTCTGCAATCATATTGTGTATTTTACAATTTCTATTGAGTATGTGATATTTCTTCTCATTCTGACATTTAACAGCAAACATGCATTTATGAGACCATATACTCCTTCAGCGCATTGTTTGTGGAGGCCTTTATTACTTATTCAAAAAGAGCATTAAATGCTGAGAAGAAAACACTCATTCTGGGAGCAGGATATCGAGTTTGAAGAGTTTTTTGATATATGCAAACTTTGTGAGGTGTAAAATGGTAAACACTATAGAATCTTTCTTGTGATTCCTTCAATTTTGCCCCACAAGTCTTTAAAAACAGAGAGAATTTCTTTCAACATCTTTTAAGAATTGATTAGGGAGATGGTAAAGATCCACTGTGAGAATTGGCTGCTTTCTGGCGAAGGAGGTCAAAACAATCGATTTACGTAAGCAAATAATTCACCCGTACATGTAAATTGCACAACCTGACTTGACTGAATTTAATGCTCTATCATCTGGGTAAAATATCTCTACAGTACATGTCCATATGCCTTTAACGATGAATAGCAACAGCAATAGGGAGTTAAATCACCAGTCTATTCCCAAAGGCCAAACTTTTCAAATTGTCTTATCTGACATCAACAGACCTTTGGATTTTTTTCTTAATCTGAATTTGATGGTGTATCATCAACCATCACTGGTTCAATCCTGTCTCCACACTATGGTACATGATGTCAACTTGATAACACCTTATACACATGACATCAACTAGATACAAAATATTTACAGTAATAAATGTCACAGACTATGAAATCCCTTTTTGCTAGCAACAGCTGAGTCCGTCTCTAGACCCAGGGTAAAGACACGCTAAGAACTGGATTGATTTTATTGGTTGCCGCCCAATGACTGGGATGTTGACTTTCAACATCCCAGTTGAAAAGTAAATGAACTGACACAAAACTGATGTTGATGTTGAAATTAAAATGGTCTGAATGAAATTACAATGGGCTGGATGAAAGTACAATGGGCTGGATGAAATTACAATGGGCTGGATGAAAGTACAATGGGCTGGATGAAATTAAAGCAGGGTGGATGTAATTAAAATGGGTTGGATGTAATATTTAGAAGAAAAAACCAAGTAAGGTTGTCCAAATTACATGTACGGGTGAACTATTTGCGTACGTAAAGGCCTCCACAAACAATGCGCTGAAGGAGTATATGGTCTACATAAATGCATGTTTGCTGTTATATGTCAGAATAAGAAGAAATATCACATACTCAATAAAAATTGTAAAATACACAATATGATTGCAGGAAAATGATAATAATTAGGTGTCCAATTAATGTCAAAAAGCATTTAGTTTCAGGATGTTTAAGTCCTTAGGGAATTCTTTTCAGAAGTTATTTTTCTATTTATTAATAGTTAATTTTCTATACGTGCTAAATATGTAATGTATGACTGAGTCTGGGTGGACAGCTAAAAATCTCAACTTTTTACATTTGACGCTTTACATTTTTCCTAAAGTTGTTTCTTGCTAGAAATGGATAAATTGACCAATCTCAATGAATTTTGTTTTTTATCTATGGTTTGCAATCAATTTAAAGTAATTCAGCTAATGTTGACTATACAAATCTATGTAACTAACAGATGTCAGATGACAAATTATTTATAACAGTTATATCTATAGACTAATAACACTAGGCTTACTAGGTAACTATGCTTGACTATATATATATATATATATATATATATATATATATATATATATATATATATATATATATATATATATATATATATATATATATATATATATATATATATATATATATATATATATATATATATATATATATATATATATATATATATATATATATATATATATATATATATATATATATATATATATATTAAATAAAAATAGAAATTTCCTGACAGAATATATAAATAATATCACGCAAACAATTTTGTTAAATTGCTAAGTTTCGATACTTCTTCTCATTGTTACTTAAAACTGAATTAATTAAGAACTATACTAGAATCTGTAAACATTAAAATTTTAGGGCACTCTAAGACAGATATTTCTATTGAACAAAATACCCTAAACCACTTAAACATGTTAACAGAGTGTAAAAGAGAGGAGGAAAAAAAAAACCTAACATGTAAATGACATCATGTGACAACAACAGTTTGCAATTTGAATTAGGTGGTAAGAGTTGATTAAATGATACCAAAGTTTTGTAAACAGTCAGTCCGCAGAGCCCCATTAATCAGGTCACGTGACTGGGTTCTCTTAGCAAGGATATATGCTTAACCCTTACTGTCCAAAACACAGGTGTGGTTTTACAAAACTTTTTAGCAAGAAGGCTTTTTCAGAAATTGTCTTTATTTTCTACTGTAACAACTTCATATGCAATTAAAGCTCAGACAATAGTGTGCATAGTTTTCCAGTCAAACTTGCAAATATTATGTGTCACTAATGTGCATATATGGTGTCAAAAACTGTTATCTTTGTAACGTTTTCTCTCTTGTGGCTAACAATGTTGTTTTTGATAAAAAAGTTTAAATTGTTGAGAAAATTTCCTTTCAGTTGATACCACTTTGGGATGTTTGGAGCAGGAAAAGTACAAATTTGTAAATTATACAATTTTGGACTGTTTTGACCTCAGCATTTTTCAAACAATGCACAAAACACACACTTTACGTACGCATACACACAGTGTACACGAAACACACACTTTATGTACGCATACACACAGTGTACACGAAACACACACTTTATGTACGCATACACACAGTGTACACGAAACAACACAAAAAAACAACAACATAGTAGCAACTTACGACATGATCCTTCTTTGTGGGTTCTGGCATTTCTTGGACCTCTTGTTGGCTTGGATTACATCTTTATAATTGTCTTCATCCCAGAATGATATAATACATTTACTTTAATTTTCTCAAATTTCTTTTAAAAATCTCCATGGAATGCTTCCATGGCGGCCACTACTGCTTGCCAACTTCACACATATGAAATGCTTGAATGCATTGAAAGTGCATACACTGGTGCGCACGATAGCGAAACTTACAGTGAACCAACTTATCTAGACCATAAACCATTCAAAAGAGCATTCCATTTTTCTGCATGTTGATTTTTTTAACAAGATTCCTTCAATTTGAACGCTATTGAGTTCATATTTGGGGTGTAAGCAACACTTCCCACTTCGTGGTGTTTCTTGCCCCAAGGTACTCCCCACCCCATGGCAAATCTCCACCCCACGGTAATCCCTACCCCATAGTACTACCCACCCCATACTCACCCCTTGGTACTACCCACCCCATGGTACTACCCACCTCATGGTATTTCCCACCTCATGGTATTTCCCACCCCACAGTGCTATCCACCCCATGGTACTACCCACCCCCATGGTTTGCCACCCAAAGGTTCCCCTCACCCAAAGGTATTCCTGTATCTGACTGAATTGTTTTGTGATTTTGTGATGATCAATCCTCATTCTGTGTCATAGAAACTGTATGTACTGTACATTCGCTGGTACTGTGCTTAAACTGAGTGGACACCAATTCTTTTACACTGCTTAAAGACAGCTTAAATATTCCCTTACTCATACAGTATGCCAAAAAATCAACAAAGAATCTTGATGTTCTTGAGGGTAATAAACCTCTGAAAATAATTTGTGTATACATTTGTATGTACATATTTTAAAGGCCAATTATTGTGTTAACATGGACAAACATTTACAATACAATTGCACATTTTTGATTGGTCCAAATATTTGCACATAATCATAATCCTAATTCATAAATTTAATAGCGCACACCCTAATCATAATTCATAAATTTATATAGCGCACACTTTGATCTGGCAATCTTCAGTGGTGCTTTACAAATAAAACATCAATACAATGACAAAACAAGAATGATAGCCGATCTACCAGCACAATGAAACCGAAATAAACGAAACACATAAAATAGGAGATACGACTAAAATTGTTTGAAGAGGTAAGTTTTCAAATGACGCTTAAAAACATTTACCGACTAAGCAAGTTTAATATAATCTGGTAGGTCATTCCACCATGCCGGTCCCATTACACTGAAAGAAAGACCAGCAAAAGTGGTACGTTTGATAAATGGTACAATTAACTTTTTATATGAGGTAGTAGACCTGGTGTTTCGACTATTAGGTATATCAATTTGTAGATCCTTCAAGTAATTTGGTGCCTGGTTATTTACACACTTGTACACTAAGGTAAGTATCTTATGCTGGATTCTCAATTTGATTGGAAGCCAGTGTAAGATTTTGAGGCATTCCTTACTGCTATGATATTTTTGTTTGTCCAGAACTCTTTTGGCCGCAATATTTGTACCCTCTGAAGTTTGTTTAGTTCACACTCCAGAAGTCCTATAAAGATTGCATTTACATAGTCTAAGTGTGACAGCACTACCCCAGACATGAGTGGGGCGCAAGCATCCTGCGTAAGGCACTGACAAATTTCTTTGATTTTGTGTATGCCCCACATTGCAATTTTACATTTTTCTGCGATGTGTCTCTTGAGAGACATCTGACCATCCACCCACGTTCTAAGGTATTTCATTTTATTTGAGTTTCTTCCCCATTAATATTGATTACATCAATAAAACTGACATGTCAATAACCGCAGTGGAGGTGACGTTTAGTGTGTATCAGAATTACCGGCGGTGTGACAAACAAATTTTCTTGAGATTCTCTTTTTAACATTCAGAAATTAGTGCCATGAATTTGCGATCATGACAATTATCTTTTCAAAGCCAAGTGTTTGCTACTTATCTGCAGTGTTCAACAAGGGAGCAGCCATAGGGTCACATTAGGCATTATGTGTTTTTGTTTGGGTATGTGGGTAGTGTTCAGCTGTTACTCTTGTGACCAAGCATAACATTTGTGTTTCCTTAAATCTGTTTGTCTCTGTACTATTTTATGATTTTTGCATGAATGTTAGGTTCAGTATACATGAAGCTTTTTTGTGCTATATGAAAGTTCTAAAACTTGAACTATCTGTGATATTTTTGTTTGTACTGTGTTTTGTTGGAGATTGATAAATACAAAGAAAACAGTGTTACTTTCCGATTAATCCTGATGCCTGTAAAGTATGTTTTTCACAATGGGGGATGTTACCAATGGGACTCATCTTTTTTGATGGTTCGATAATGTCTTTTTCTCTTGAATAAACATTCCAAAACTTGAGAATTTTGTGCAAGATGGTAAAATCTTTGACAGTGGCTCATTTGTATTTTGGCTTTCTTTTTTCAGTATCAATCTCTTGTAAATGAAGGAAAATTTGAAGTCAAAAAGCTACTAAAATACTTTCTTTCATGTTTTCCATTTGTAGGCACAGCCTTTACCGTTGAATGGAGTCAAGTACATGTATCTCACAAGAAGAACAGTAAGTTTCCTTGTTATTCAATATCTTGTTTACCATGCTTATCTGCTCTGAATCTAACTTGTAGCTGTTTCTTGCCCTGGGTATTAATTGCTCACCTGCATGAAATGATTGCAAGAGGTCACACATTTTCAGTGCCATTCCTCTTTTAAAATTCATATTCCAGAATGCCAGGTCTTAATAAGCTAAATAAAAGTTGCTTTTGGGTGAAAGGAATCTCCCATAATTTGTTGTTTTCTTGAATTCAGGATATTTTCTAAAGTGAAAATTAATTTAAATGTTATAGATTGTGTTCTGTACATGATGTATGTTTAGGGATGCAGTGGATTTATACACATCATATAATAGCATTTAAACACTTTTAATCGGAAAAGGCTGCCTAAGTTAATGTACATATACTGTATATTGTACTAGAATTTCCTCAGTACTCCTCCAGCCAAGGGAGGCAGGATAGCTCAGTTGGTAAAGAGCTGGATTTTGATGTTGATGGTCACTGGTTGGAGTCCAGACTTGGACAGAGACTTGAAAACTCTCACTGCATATCTAGCAGTTGCAAGTTGGTACCTGCCATTAACTGGGGAAGGTTACATGTGGCGAGGAAAGAAACATTGCCCACCCTACCTCATCTTGCCATGGCTCAGGAAGTTTGGCACTTTACCAAGTCACATACTTGAAGCTCACCAATGAGCTTAGGACATATAACTTTAACCCCTCCCTTACTGTCATAGTTTGACCCTGTCTGTCGGTGTAAATTATGTACATTATTAAGCTGCATGTTAATTAGTGCAAAAATTGTTGTGTGTAATTATTGTTTGAGGTAATCAAGATCTTTTTAACTGGTTGAAAGTCATACTGTAGCAAAGCCTCTACAAATGAGTTGAAGATTGTAACTTACATACTTAAGGCTTGTCTATATAGTAACTTACCTACTTAAGGCTTGTCTATATAGTAACTTACCTACTTAAGGCTTGTCTATATAGTAACTAACATACTTAAAGCTTGTCCATATAGTAACTTACCTACTTAAGGCTTGTCTATATGGTAACTTACCTACTTAAGGTTTATCTATATAGTAATTTACATATTTAAGGCTTGTATTTATAGTAATTTACATATTTAAGGCTTGTCTATATAGTAACTTACATACTTAAGGCTTGTCTATATAGTAACTTACATACTTAAGGCTTGTCTATATAGTAACTTACCTACTTAAGGCTTGTCTATGTAGTAATTTACATACTTAAGGCTTGTCTATATAGTAATTGCAGGAATGCAAAGCAACAATTCCTGCCCTCAAGGTCAGTTCAAGGTCAAAATATAAGTATAATGTTTTCCCAGTCAGTTATTGATTGGTGACGATTTAAGAACACTTCATCAGAGTCAACTGCTCTCCTCCCAAAGGATATTGGTAGAGGATTAAGAAACAGTAGCTATAGATAACAATAAAAAGATCTGCCCACTTATACTTTGCAAAGTTTGAAGAAATAGGCCTGATAAAAAGGATGGGTGCTCTTTGTGTTTGTTAGTTTCAATCTGCATCTTATTTTAAAAATGGTGTTTTGTGGATTTTCACCTATCTTATCTTTCCGTCTATTGACCATGGAATAACATATGGTTGATCAATCAGCTAGCTTCTTAAAGGACCTTATCAGATTAAATACCTTCAAGCTTTGATCAGCCTCTTAAATTGTTTTTAGCTCCACTCACTACACAGAGTGTAATGCGTGAAGCTTGTCAAATCGTACGTGAGCTCCCATATGTGCCTGTACAAAGTTTTGTGTTAAAATGCATCTCCTCCTAGGTTTTAACAGTTTTGCTCTTGAGATTCTGGCTCAAGCAAGATTTTTGTATGCTTCACAAAACTTGTATTTTAATAAAAGATATTCCATATTCCATGTAGTTTTTTAATTAAAGCTCCCGAAAAGTAACATTTTGTCTACAAAAGTGTCAAATTTCAATATGTAATAGCGCCTAAAAATAGCTACTTTGGCTGTAGTCAGTTGGTATGGAGGTCCTTCATTCACATGCAGGTCTATTAGTTACATGTACAGAAATGTATGTGTCTTGTTTTTAATCATATCGCAGTATTTTTAATCAGATTTGACATTTTTCTATGAATATGCAAATTCTCGGAATCTTATTTAGGCCACACTGTATCATATCGTATCGGATTGGAGTACAAGTTTTTAATAGGTCATGACATAACCTGAAGAACATATGAAGTTGTTTGATCATTTTCGCTTGTATAGTAAGTCTCGAGTGTCAGTAAGTTTAATTGTGCTTCATTGCATCGCAGGGGCTAAAACGTTATACCAAAGAGCTGTGTGGAAGCTCTTTGGTTATACTTAAATGCACTATTTAATACAGGGTCAGAATTTCAAGCTTAAATGCACTATCTAAGGCGGGATCTAAAGATAAAGTTTTGTTGGGTTGGTGAACACACATTGCATTGCGTAAGCCGGTAGGTGTTACTAATGTGCCGTATGGGCAGCAGATTGCCAGAAATAAAAGTTTGTTTCCAAACTTGTTTACAGTGTTTGTGGACATGTGGAAGAATCATTGCTGGGTAGTATTTACCCAGGATGAGGAGGGTGGGGGGGAGCACTTCATACTAAAAGTGGTAGAAGTAAGCAGCCCACCAACTGAAAAACATATTTGCAGTATGACAATTTTTTTGGTAACTGCAGTATGAAATTAAACAATTCGGATACCTGCAGTACGAAAGAAGTCAACTTGATAACTGTAGTATGAGTATTCAACGAAAATATTGTAAAAATGGGTTAGCAGTACAAAATTAACACAGTAAAACCTCATTTTTTTGGACCTGCACTACAAAAATGATGAAAAAAAGACAATTTATTTTTACTAAAAAAAATAATAATAATATTTTAGTACAACTGTTTTTTGGTTTTGGTTTATAGTAAAAAACTACACCTTCACTATGAAAATGGTACAAAAAGGCACCTGATACCTCACATATGGAAATGTCCCCTCCTTCCCCCTCCCCCTTTCCCCTCCGGAATATTCAATGGGGAATCACAGGGCTGCTAGTAAGGTTGTGACGGTTATCCATTCAATTGTTTATTATTTAATTATCTGTTTAGGAAATCATGCTCCATGTAAACTAATGTTATTTCAATTTCTATGTTTGGTTTTTAAAGTTTGCATAAATGAAACCATCTTTCTGTTAATAATGATGATAATAATAATAATAATAAAACTTAAAAAAAACATGAAAATATGAGATATGACAAAAATAAAAGCAATCAATTCATCTTGCATTGTTATGGGTTGAGCTTTAACATCATTAATTGTTTTGTTTGCCATTTAACCCACCATATTAAGCAAAGCACCTACAGGGAAAAAGCAGGCAGACCTGGAATGATAATGCATATTGAGAAAGTAAATTATGTCCAGTATGCATAGCAAAGATCGTAAAGGTTTTACATCAATGTATGGCTATTAGAGAAAACATTTATCATTGAGATTAACTATTATTAATGAGATTAACTTTGTGCTTCATGATGAATGAATGCCTAGTGATTGCATGATTACTTACCTGAGCTTATACACTTGCTGGTAGTCACTAATGTCATTACTTGCCTGCTAACATGATTGCTTTTCTGCTTATTTGTTGCCTGCTTGCATTCAGTTGGCCAGTTTACATTTCAAACCACCCTCATGAAAGATGGAAGGATAATATTTGCATACAAACAAGTGAGTATTGCAGTGTTTATACAAGATAAGTGATGAAGGTGGTATTGGTTTTGATTTCTTTGAAATTTTACCCGAGGGTTTTGTTGTTTTTTTGTATAGAAAATTTTGAGAGAAGATGAAATATAAATGATTAAAGAAATATTCCTATGAATTTTCATTTTCATTCATATGATAAAAGAACAAAATAGTGAGAAAAAATTGTATTTATATGTTAAAAAAACAAATTTGTGAGAGAATCATATTGATACCTTATTCCAATAAGAAGTCATTATATTTCAAAACTTTTACCAGTGTGTCGGAAAGTGACCAGCGCACTATGCAGTTTGATGTCCTACCTACAGATCCAAGACAATTTCTTTTTTCTATGAAGAAGTAAATTAGTTTTCTTTTATTCAGAATGTAAGGTACCTGTACATGAGCAGATGGGCAAAGCATGTTCTTGTAAAATACTTGACAGCAATATTTGACAGCAATAGTCCTCTGGTCAAATGAAAATGAAATTCACAGGAATATTCCTTGAAGAGTTTTGGTGTCGCAGGGACAAGGATAGCACAGTGTTTCCCACCAATAATTAAATTTCAAGGAAGAAAAAAAGATGGTGTTTAACTTTGGATCGTTAGTATGAAACTTACAAGATCCTGGAGTAGGTATAATTATACCTTGAAGTTTGTGAAATAGAGTGATGAAAAATCACCACAGTGATATCAGGGTCAAATTTCCAACTGTTCTGAGAACAATGCTTGAATCATGAATGCACATAGGCAATGCTGCTTGCACGTGTACGACTGTATGCAACTGAATGCTACATCATGTGAATAAATACGAATAACCGACATACATATTTGCTCATATAAATTAATTAATTAGTTAAAAGTTAAGCCCATTTTGAAGCAAGGAATTTGTTCTGTTTTTGGTAAAAACAGTTGGAACAGTGAAATCTGATACGGAACAGTCTTATTTGAGAAATTACTGTTCTGTGAAACAGTGGCAAAAATTTTAAATTTTGTTCCCTGGATATAAAAGATTTAAGAATTGCATAAAAGCTCTAAATCTGCTTGACTTACAAATTGAAAGCAACTTTTTGTTGCCAGAATTTTAGATTTTGTTATTATTTTTGCTTCTTTTTCTTAACCCTTTGGGGACTGCAGACGGATAAATCCGCCCAGGGCAATCGCGCACTACAGACTGCGGGCGGATTTATCTGCCGATTTGACTTGTTGACCTTAAGCTATTACTTCACTACCCCTGCACTTTCTACAAACATTACAACAAGCCGAATCGTTTAATGAACTGATTCTATGAACATTGATACCAAATTGCAAGTGGGGTTACATTTATTTTTTTGAGAAATTCTGGAATTAAAAAAGGAAAATGTGTACTTCTGAGGGAGCATTAGCATCCATCCATTTTTGTGGATCAACAGTGATGATGAGGATTTTCAGGAAGATATTCTGATTGGAATCATCAGAAAGTGATAGTGATTTAGTAAGTGAAACTAGCTAGCGTTAGGCTTAGGCCTATAGGTAACAATAGATAGTTAGACTTAGGCTTGGACAGGAACAAGAGTAAAGCCTGGAAGAAAGTGTTTTCACCAACTATGTGTTGATATACATATACTGTACTGTACATGTACAGTACTATGTATATTTGTGTAATTGAGCGCTAGTGGGTATCATGAAATATATTATAACAGGATAATAACATTAACATATAAGAATAAAGGTACTCAAATGTTATGGCATTGTAATGAGAATTTATTTCTGCAAAATTTGTATACAGAAAGTTAGTAAGTTATATAAACAACTAAGTTTTTACAAATAGCTGAACAAAAATGGTAAAATTATGAAATATTGGTTAAATTTGCATAATCCTTACTATGTGTATGTATTATTGATTTGAGGTATTTCATGTATCATTTGAAAGAGCTGTTTGTTCTGAACAAACATGGTGTGCAACAATTTTTCTTAAATACTTCCAACTTGCTATAATTTTAGTTTGACAATATAGTTTTCAAATTTAATTTTCTCTCCAAAAATGTCTAGTCCCATATAAGAAAATTCAGAAATTGTATTTAGTCCCTAAAGAGTACAAACTAGCATGAAAAGTATTAAAGCATGCCTTAGTTACTAGCACCAAAACTCAAATGTTGATCACAATTATTGTAGTGGCTCTGCAAATCTAAGCTTTGCATTATTGTTGCAAACTATGACACAAAAATTAATCTTTGGTCAAGCCAAAGTCACATTTTCTTTATATCTGTATGAGGTCAACGGTCATTTTGATTACTTCGTCATATTTTCAGGTACCAGCACAGGTTGATTCCATTGGTGGAGGCAATGGGCATAAAGTGACCGTTGGCATGTCAGACGGATTCTACATTGATGAACCATTATATGAAGGTACTTCATGCATTTCTGCTGCGGGCCACTTGAACATCAATCATTCTTGTTCTCGTTGGATTCAAATGATTTAAAATAGATATAAGGGATGCTTGCATACCAGGGCTCAACAAGTAGTTGATAAGAGCAGCACTTGAATCTAACACAGCCATTTACTGTTCTCTTATTATCTCATTATATCTGTGCTGATTTTGACATGGTTGAAGACTTAACTGTACTTGTCCAACTGTGTACTTCATTATTGCTTCAAAAAGAGAAAAGAACATGTTACATAACTTGTTATAGCTCTGCATGGCAGGAGATTCAACCCTTCATGTATCTACACATCTGTATAGAAGCAGTGTGTAGTGTTGATGTGTTTTCAAAAACAAGGTAATTGAGTAATTGAAGACGTTATTAAGCTAAATTGATTTGTGGTAACACTGCAATGACCCTTTTAAAGTTAACACTCCTTCAGTAGGTCATACAAGAATAGTTTGTGTGGCTTGTCCTGACCAAAGATCAGTGACCAGTGGGATAGTGTTCCCCAGGCCCCCAATGCTACACTGCTTGTCACTCTTGCTATCTTATCGATTGAATTTATGGTTCTAGAAAATGGGGAGGAAAAATCTGGTGCCTGTTGCATCATTCCTGATCTTAGTTACATCATTTCATAATGTGATGCAGTGGGTAGTTTTCAGGGTTAACAGCTGTACCCTGATTAAATGTTTACAAACATCCACCCCCTAAACCATTTGATAAGATATCATTATGGATCTTCAAATAATAGAACTATAACAAAAAATTGGCTTGCACATGATACATTTGATGACAATAACAATTTGGGATAAACATCCTGTCATTAATAAGACACAAATATTCTTGACATTTGTAGGAAATAAAATATACTCACATGATTTGTTACAAAGTTGTTCATTTAATATTGTACATGTAGCTGTTTGTGTGTGGTTAGCGAGGTAAATAGCTTGTCTGTTTAAAAAACAACTTAATTTTTGTAGGACAGACTTGCATAAAGCTGGTTAGTGTTTTCAAGGGAACATAAGTGCTCATTAATGGATGATTGCTTGTCTAAGACTAAGAGGTAAAAAATAATGTGTTTATTTACATGTAGGAGGTAAAATTCCAAAATCATGTTATCAAGTTTTCTTGGTATGTAACACTAAGCAATGTTGACAGAGTATAGGAACTATGTGAAATTTGAAGCAGAAAACCTAGTAAATTTTTAATACTTGAAAATTTGAAAGGGAAACAATCCAGTGGAAACATCAACAAAGTGTATTGTATGTACGGATTTAAATAACAATCCAGTGGAAACATGAACAAAGTGTATTTGTATGTATGGATTTAAATAACAATCCAGTGGAAACATCAACAAAGTGTATTGTATGTATGGATTTAAAAAACAATCTAATGGAAACATCAACAAAGTGTATTGTATGTATGGATTTAAAAACAATCCAATGGAAACATCAACAAAGTGTGTTGTATGTATGGATTTAAATAACAATCCAGTGGAAACATCAACAAAGTGTATTGTATGTATGGATTTAAAAAACAATCTAATGGAAACATGAACAAAGTGTATTGTATGTATGGATTTAAAAAACAATCCAGTGGAAACATCAACAAAGTGTGTTGTATGTACGGATTTAAAAAACAATCCAGTGGAAACATCAACAAAGTGTATTGTATGTATGGATTTAAAAACAATCCAGTGGAAACATCAACAAAGTGTATTGTATGTATAAATTTAAAAACAATTTAGTGGAAACATCAACAAAGTGTATTTTATGTATGGATTTAAAAACAATTTAGTGGAAACATCAACAAAGTGTATTTTATGTATGGATTTAAAAACAATCCAGTGGAAACATCAACAAAGTGTATTGTATGTATGGATTTAAAAAACAATCCAATGGAAACATCAACAAAGTGTATTGTATGTATGGATTTAAAAAACAATCCAGTGGAAACATCAACAAAGTGTATTGTATGTATGGATTTAAAAAACAATCTAGTGGAAACATCAACAAAGTGTATTGTATGTATGGATTTAAAAACAATTTAGTGGAAACATCAACAAAGTGTATTGTATGTATGGATTTAAAAACAATCAATGGAAACATCAACAAAGTGTATTGTATGTATGGACTTAAAAAACAATCCAGTGGAAACATCAACAAATGTATTGTATGTATGGATTTAAAAAACAATCCAATGGAAACATCAACAAAGTGTATTGTATGTATGGATTTAAAAAACAATCCAGTGGAAACAACAAAGTGTATTGAATGTATGGATTTAAAAAAAAAATCCAGTGGAAACATCAACAAAGTGTATTGTATGTATGGATTTAAAAACAATCCAAGTGGAAACATCAACAAAGTGTATTGTATGTATTGATTTAAAAAACAATCCAGTGGAAACATCCACAAAGTGTATTGTATGTATGGATTTAAAAAACAATCCAGTGGAAACATCAACAAAGTGTATTGTATGTATGGATTTAAAAAACAATCCAGTGGAAACATCAACAGTATGGATTTAAAAAACAATTTAGTGGAAACATCAACAAAGTGTATTGTATGTATGGATTTAAAAAACAATCTAATGGAAACATCAACAAAGTGTATTGTATGTATGGATTTAAAAAACAATCCAGTGGAAACATCAACAAAGTGTATTGTATGTATGGATTTAAAAAACAATCCAGTGGAAACATCAACAAAGTGTATTGTATGTATGGATTTAAATTTGATATCCCTGATCCTTCTTTGTTTTCAGGTTCAACATTGAAGAAGCGAACAATCTACAAGTACCATGAAATCCTTATGAACACAACCCTGGTGAGAAGCAATAGTGCCTTCATCTTTAGTCCTCTAACAAGTAAGTGAGTCAAGGTCACTCCCACATTCCCTAGAGAGTGGGTTTGTTACCAGTGAGAAATGGATTTTGTTAGGAGAGTGGTGAAAGTGATGACATTGTAATAATAGTGTTGTGATGGTGTGATAGAAGTGGATCTATTCTGATAATGGGATGTTTCAAAGAGAGTGATAGTTTAAAGACAGTGATGATGTTGTGAGGAGATTGATCATGCTCTGACAGTATTGGATCTTGGGAAATCAATAAAGTTACAGAGGGATGTTTTAATGAGACTGTTGATTCTGTGTAAAGAATTACATGGTAATGAATGGTGATTTTCTGATGAGATAGTGACATTGTAATGAAATGGTGATGTTCTGAAAAGATGGTGACATTTTGATGGAATGGTGATGAGATGATGATGACATTTTGATGGAATAGTGATGTTCTGATGAGATATTGACATTTTGATGTAATGGTGATGTTCTGATGAGATAGTGACATTTTGATGGAATGGTGATATTCTGATGAGATGGTGACATTGTAATGGAATGGTGATGTTTTGATGAAATGGTGACATTTTGATGGAATGGTGATGTTCTGATGGATGGTGATGTTCTGATGGGATTTTGATGGATTGGTGTTATTTTGATGAGATAGTGACATTTTGATGGAATGGTGATCTTCTGATGAGATGGTGACATTGTAATGGAATGGCGATGTTCTGATGAGATGGTGACACTTTGATGGAATGGTAATGTTGTGATGAGATGATGACATTTTGATGGAATGGTGATGTTCTGTTAAGATGATGACATTTTGATGGAATGGTGATGTTCTGATGGGATGGTGACATTTTGATGGATTGGTGATGTTTTAATGAGATGGTGACATTTTGATGGAAGGGTGATGTTCTGATAAAATGGTGACATTTTTTTGAAATGGTGTTATTCTGATGAGATAGTGACATTTTGATGGAATGGGTGATGAGATGGTGACAATTTTTATGAAATGGTGTTATTCTTATGAAATGGTGTTATTCTGATGAGATAGTGACATTTTGATGAAATGGTGATGTTCTGATGAGATGGTGATATTGTAATGGAATGGTGATATTCTGATGAGATGGTGACATTTTGATGGAAGGGTGATGTGATGAGATGCTGACATTTTGATGGAATGGTGATATTCTGATGAAATGGTGACATTTTGATGGAATGGTGATGTTCTGATGTGACGGTGACTTTTAATGGAGTGGTGATGTTCTGATGAGATGGTGACATTTTGATGGAATGGTGATGTTGTAATGAGATGGTGACATTTTGATGGAATGGTGATGTTCTGATGAGATGGTGACACTTTGATGGAGGGGTGATGTTGTAATGAGATGGTGACATTTTGATGGATTGAGGATGTTTTGATGAGATGGTAACATTTTGATGAAAGGGTGATGGTCTGATGAAATAGTATAATCTTGATTGAAAAATTTCATGTCTTTACAGACATTTTTCTGCTTTGTTTGTGGATTATAGTGTTGAAAGGTTTATTCTTGTGTGCCCTCAAATACTGTAGAGCAATTAGTAACAATGTGCTTGTCTTTGCAAGTCTAATTCTAAATTTCAGCATGGTATAAAAACTGCAGATGTAGATTTTGTTTTGTCAGCCAATTTTTTAGAAAAGACAAAGAAAGAAGAGTTACATAGTTGTGTGTCTATTGTAATGACAGATAATTACGGATTTTCGGACAAGGTGATCCATGATTGACATATTCCTTAATATTCTGTTTGTAGGAGCATAGAAGGCATTGATTTGACCATTATGTGTTAAAGTATTGTGAAAGTTTATTTCTTGAAGGTTATAGTTTCAAATGCAGGAAAGGAAGGGCCACTATTGAAAAAATGTTTTTAGGTGTATCTAAATATTTAGCTTTTAATTGCTGATTTAATAAAAGTCAGACTGAAAAAGATTGTCAATGTAAGTTCACGTCAGTCAAAGATTTTTAAAAGGCAAAATTTTGGGTAGATTTATGGAAGTGTGACTCTTGTTTGCTCATGTACTGAATTTAAAAAGTTGAAGAACTGCAAAAGATAATATGAAGTTTTTTTTTTCCCACGCAGCTTGCAATCAGTTAACAACTTGCTCAATGTGTCTTTCAAAACGTGATGAGATCAGCTTTGACTGTGAAGTGGTGTCAGGACCTGAGAAGGTGTTCCAGCGGGTTTGACAGGCATCGCAACGAGTGGGTTAATAATGGATGTGACCGAAATGTAAGAACAACAAGCACAAACACTGCTTTGTAGTATTGTATGTAGTCAGAGGACAATCCATCTTGTAGGATGTGTACAGAATAAACTAAAATTTTAGCACTCTATAGATTGCATACCTCTGCCTTCTTGGCAATTCTGACATGCCTGATATTTTTTAGAGTTCATTCCCCATCCCGTATACAATCCTTTTTTGTCAGAAACCAAATGTTTTAATTTTTTGAGTCCAGAAATATATTTTTTGTGTGTGTGTGTGTATATATGTATGTGTGTATATATGTATGTATGTATGTCTGTATGTATGTATGTATGTATGTATGTATGTATGTATGTATTTATTTATTATTTTTTTTTTCTTGGGGGATTTCTTTTCATGGCATAAATTCTTTGTTCAGCACATCTCATTGGAAAGTTTCGACTAAGTCTTGACAGGTCTTACCCTGACACATTGCTTCACCTCCATTTCTACCCTTTCCCTGTTCCAATATGTCATGTCTTCTTTTAAACAAAGACAAAAGCAGACAATCAGAAAGTACTATTTTTGCCAAATTTTGGTCTCAAAAAGGCTAAAAATCATTCAATCTTTCACAACTTTTGCCAAAAAAAGATATTGATGATAGGAGCAGTCAAAATTTGACCAGAATTGGATGCATTTATGTCTTTGTAAGTTTCTCACGGGTTTTCAGGCAAAGCAAGGTCTGGAAGTATGGCAAGTACGATTTTGAAAGAAAAAAAAATGTTTTTTCGTTAAATTTGGTACAATTTTCGAATTTTCTTTATCTCAACCCATCCTTTATCAAAAATCTTCAAGATAACCATCAAAGTGCATGTCAATCGGTCATGTCACAACCCTGTGGGTAGTGAAGGGTTAAGCAGTAAAAGAAACAAATACCAAATTCAATTCAAATGCAATCATCAGTTCTTGAGTTATGTTGATGATAAACGCAGGCAAAATTATAACCTCTGTCTGACTTCGGTGTAGAGAAATTGACTGAAAAAACTGAAATTACATTCAACACAAGGTTATTGCATGATTTAATGGATTAGTGCAGTAACTTCTTATATAAAAGAGGACTTCAAAAGAAAGAAAATGATGGAGATAAGGTTCAAAAATCGTATTCCGTTAAGGAGATATTCAAGTTTAAAGCTCTGTCTTATCTGTGTATTAATGACTCGTGTAGTCTACTATGAAAAGGTTGGTGTCTTCACATTCTTAACAATAAGTAGTTGGGCTGGGTACGTGTACCTTACAACATACACTGAAAAAATATGCTTCTAACAAAAGTTGCATGTTCTTGAGTTGTTATGTAAAAATAAATCGTAAGTTACCAGAATCTTGCTCAAAAGACAACATCAATTCAGTCTTGGAAGGGAATGACACAAATTTCAGTCAAAAAAATCAAAATTGGGAAACAAATGGTTTTGAAACGAAAAATTTAAATAATAATTTAGAATTTCACACCTTTGAAAAATATCAACTTTTTTAAGGATTACATCATTAGAACAGATCATAAGTGAAAGCTTTTATGGCACACCAAAGACTGTAGATTTGAAAAATTATGAGATTCTCCACATGTATATGATTATAATTTGACACAAGACGAGAGCATACTACATTGAAAGATTAACTAGAACTTCATCATCTGATGACTGTCTGCATTAAACACTCATATGTTGCAAGCATTAACGTGATGAGAGGTTTTTCTTACCTTTTTCGGGAAGTGGGGGTCAACACAAAATATCACTGTGAATTTCTACATCACTTAGCACCACGGCTATATATAGGGGTGGACTAGCAAGTAAAACAGGTTGGGACACACAAACCAGATTAAGGCCATTTTGGGGGTTCTGGGGTGATCATTGCCAAAATAGCCTATGGCACCGGGGATTCTTGGCCTCCAATAATTTGTCAATTTGTATAGTAATATGATGCAAAGGCAACTTTCCTTCCCCTCCCTCCCTCCCCCCCTTCCCCCTCCCCTCCCCATTTCCCTTCCTTCCCCTCCCCCCCCCCTTCCTTCCCCCTCCCTTCCCTTCCCCCCTTCCCTTCCCTTCCCCTCCCCTCCCCCCTCCCCTCCCTTCCCCCTCCCCTCCTTCCCCTCCCCTCCTCCCCTTCCCTCCCTCCCTTCCCCTCCCCTCCCTTCCTATCCTCCCTCCCTTCCCCCCCCTCCCTTCCCCTCCCCTCCCCTTCCCCTCCTTCCCCTCCCTTCCCCCCTCCTTCCTATCCCCTCCCTTACCCCTCCCCTCCCTTCCCCTCCTCCTTCCACCTCCTTCCCATCCCCTCCCTTCCCATCCCCTCCCTTTCCCCCCTCCCTTACCCTCTCCCCATCCCCTCCCTTCCCCTCCCTCACCTCCCTATCCCCCTCCCCTCCCTTCCTTCCCCCCCTATCCCCTCCCCTCCCTTCCTCCATCTCCCCTCCCTTCCCCTCCCCCCTTCCACCCTCCCCTCCCTTACCCTCCCTTCCTTCCCCTACCCTCCTTCTTCCTCCCATCCCTTCCCCTCCCTTCCCTCCCTTGCCTTCCCTTCCCCCCCCTCCCTTTCCCTCCCCTCCCTTAAAACAATTTTGCTTCAGTGATTAAGGGATGTCTTAACGCGTTTACTCACAAGGGAAGGGACATATTACCTACTGGATTATGTAATGCGTTTACTATCGACTGGGAGGCAGATCGGTGGCATATAAAAGGGGTGCTGAACAAAAGATGCACTTACCACAGTAAGTGCACTAGGTTAGTAGCGCTAATCACGATAAGCTTGTATTAGTTCTAACCTGTACTGCATGTGTATGTATATGTGTCTCTGACAGAAGCTTGTAAACGCAGTATCTTATGAACCATGTGGTGGTTTATGTCATACTTGGTATGTGGATTTGTTATGGTCTGTAGATGATCCATATTGTTTTTGGTGCTGATGTCATGAACATTAATAAGAAAGTGGATTAACTGTGAAATTCTGTTAACTTGCTCATATTTCCACAAACCCACGTCTGATTTTAATCAAACTTGGCGTGATGCTGTTGATAAAAGCAAGGATGATGCAGGTTCTCATAGAATGTTGAGTTGCCGACTTCATCATTATTCATGTCAGGTGGAGCCAAATACAATTTGATTCATCGGTTGTTGTGATTGGTTGTTGTGATTGTGTAGAGCTTAAGGCAAAAACCTGAAAGGTATATTCCCATGGAATTTCATTTTTTCATATATGGTAGAGAAAATTTGTAGAAACAAAGTGGTGAAAAAATTATGTTAATATCTTATTCCGTTTAGAAGTTATATCGATTTAAAAAGTAGGAAAATGTTCTTAAAAACACCTCGTACAGTATATGTTCTTCAGCTTGGTGATGTCATCAAGGCAATTCCAGCACAGTTCTTATTTATTTCTTATAAATTTAATCAAACTTTTTTTACATTATCGAACAGCATTTTTGGTTCATTATAGAGATAGGGTGGAATATATATTTTACAAGGAAACAATTTGTTTTTTTCTTGGTGTACATCACATTTAGAATAAGAAAAAAATACAAATAATTTGTAAAGAAATGCAAAAGATGTATTGTTGAAATTGTCTCTATGACATCACAGATGTTGCCAATCAGTCACTTTTGTCCAGATTCAAAAATACTTTAAAATTTTGTAACTTCTAAACAGAATAAGATACTAACATACTTTTTTCACCCCTTTGTTTCTAAAATCCATGGGAATATTCCTTTAACACTTAAACAAGAAACAAAGTATACACAAATTACATGTCCCAGTATGATAAATAAACTAAATGTGTAAGAACACAACATTTGAATATAAATGATAATAAATAAAATTGTTTATATATATCCAAAGTTAGTATTGGAACCATGTGGGATTTCTCCCTCTGATTTTTGTAATGCAAACTGCATTCTGATGAGATGATGACTTGAACGAGTTATAGCACCATCTGAATCATGCTCAAGGGTAGATTTTGTAAGCAATAGCTGATGGTTTGTCTTGAGGATAATGAAAAATTTAAGAGTATAAATGCATTTGCTTTCATTTTAGAAAGAAAACATTAAAAAGTCACAAGAAATAGGTGATAAAAATATTGAAGGGGAAATCACAAAAGAGACATTGCACAGGTAGATTCAAAATCAATATTTAGAGGACTGAGACACAAGATGGCAAAGAAACAACTCAACAAATATTAATTTAAGAGTTTGTAAAAGATTTCACAAATTTGCATTGGAATGCTAAGTATTAGAAGTTGATCCCCAGAGGATGACATCACAGACTCACATTCATCGCTGTGGTCATATTTTATTCTCAAGGTTCTGTGGTTTTCAAGAGGTGCAGTGGTTAAGGAGTCTTGCTCATACTTGAAGAGTACTGGGTTCTATTATCCCAGCGAGTGCTGCATTGTGTCCTTGAGCAAGACACTTTAACGTACTTGCTTCAGTCCACTCAGCTATAAAATAAGTACCAGCACTGCTTGGGAGTTAGCCTGTGGTGGAATGGCGTCCCGTCTAGGGGGAGCCATGTACTCTCATCCACTTGCGTCATGGAAACCAGGGATAAGCACTGGCCCTATGAGCCTAATGGCTCTGATGGATTAAACTTTTTCTGTGATTTTCAACCATTTAGTATGAACATAGTGTATTTAAACATTATCTTGTATTTGTGTACCATAGGAAAGAGCTTTGAAGATTATTTCTGAATGATTGAAAAGGCTTTCATTGATTCTCAGTTTGATAAAACAATAAGAACAATGAAAGTTATGTTGTGATGCCACTTACTGAAAAGTAGTTTCTTAATATCAGTCACTTTGGTCAAAAATTTGTATTGAATTTTTGTTCAAGGAATATTCTGTGAATTTTTCATTTTCCTATAGTATACATATTAAACAAACAAATTTGTGTAAAAACCATTTTGGTATTTTTTTCTGTTTTGCAGTAATTACATCTCAAAAAATTCACCAGTGTGTTAAAAGGCCCTTACAGTTTACAGTGTGGTGTCATACTTGCAGAACCAACACAATTTGTATGTAATTCTTTGAAAATTAATTGCCTCTTTCAAAATTATTGAAAACATTTTTGTTTCATGATTGAGGGTATAACATGCATTTTACAAACAAGAATACATTTGCTCATGTACCTTACATTGAATAAATAGAAATACAAAAACAACAAATTGCCTTGGATCTGCAAGTATGACATCACAACATATATTGCAGGAGTCACTTTTCAACACACTGGGGAAATCATTAAGATGCAGTAACTCCTAAGCGGAATAAGATATCGTCATGGTTTTTACACCAATTTGTTTCCTTAATTGTCCTCTATCATATATATGCACATGAAAATTAATGGGATAATCTTTTAAGATGTGAATGTTCTCTGTGTGGAATAAGGCTTGTGAATTCTATTACTATCTTATTTCTTTATTCTCAAAGACATGACTAATTACTTCACATAGCTACTTTCTTCATTTTCATTTTAGGCTATTTCAGATAACTGTCCCTCAAATACTGGTAAGTTTTTCCATGAAATGTCTTTTAATCAGTTTTTCAAGCATCATTGTGCTTAATACTATTTTGTGTTGCCATGTTTATGTATTTGTGCAGTTCATGTATTTGTGCAGTTCATGTATTTGTGCAGTTTATGTATTTGTGCAGTTTATGTATTTGTGCAGTTTATGTATTTGTGCAGTTTATGTATTTATGCAGTGTATGTATTTGTGCAGTTTATGTATTTGTGCAGTTTATGTATTTGTGTAGTTTAAGTATTTGTGTAGTTTATGTATTTGTGCAGTTTATGTATTTGTGCAGTTTATGTATTTGTGCAGTGTATGTATTTGTGCAGTTTCTAGGAGGAAAATTTAAGGAATCTAGCCACTTCAAAGCACATTAATCAAATAGCAAAATAATGATGCTTATGTTATTGTACCAAAACACTGCAAACATCACAAGACTAATCTAAGAAGAAACGTGGAGTTTTTAAAACAGAAGACATTAAGATTTGATATCAAGATTGATGATCTCTCTGTTAAGTGACTGATAATTCTTCTGTGTGTTAATATACACAGGTGAGGTAATATACTGTACCATTATAAGATCATAATGTATGCATGTAGCATGGACTGTATCATTTAATCTTTGGTAAAAGCTATTTTGCTAGGAAGCAGCTACAGTAGTTAATTATAAGGTTTACATAAGGCATTTTTACTGTTCAGTGAGCATGTTAAACATATACATAAGGTAACCTCATCAATTGGGTCTCCGGTTGATTTGTTGATCTCTGAAAACAAGCTATCTAACCATTGCCTAAAGGTGGCACCAATTCTTTGGCACTATTAATTGGCTCCTTTGGTAGCAAATTTAAAGGACCAATAGTATGACTTTTTTATACATATTTAGCTGAATACTTCTTGTGTTGATACTGCCAAGGGGGTTTCTTTCATTAAATTCTGTTGTCATTTAAGTTACACTGAATTAGCTTTTGTTTAATTTTTTTTGTGTTTGTGTTTCAAGTGAACATTTAGATTAGTTTTTCGTCCAGTGTTTGTTACTTTTCAAAATTTATGGTTGTTTTCTGCTTTTGACAGGAGATGAACGTCCGTCCACAAAATTTCCCGGTAATATTTATAATTTCAAGCTTGCTCAACTAACAACATCAGCATACTAACATTTGTCCTGCCTTCATTTTCAGTTTTCTGTAAATTCAGGTTGACATATACAAGCATTATAAGGAAAATATTATTTCAAAAAATGTGAAGCATAGAAGTATTATACCTGTGGGGTAGCCTGCTTCTCTGCACTGAATTATTCACACCTAGGGCATTATGTAGATCCTTAGACAATTTGCATTGGAAATAAACCTGTATTACATTATAAAGTGCATGTTATAAGTCCTTTTTTTTGTTGAACTTTTGGAAAAGGCACATTTGAAGTGTGTGTTTGATGTATATAAGGCACTTGCTGCTTCATAAACTCATGTAAAGTATTCCTGTAGCAGTGCTTACTAATTCAGACAAGATGTGATTGAGTGGTGAGCACTAAAGTTATGGGCAAACTTTAGTCTGTTCCAAATGATGTTGTTGGGATGATGGTGATGACAATTTATGGTAATATTTAGTTGATGGTTATTGCAATGTTCAGACTGGTAATGAAGAAGAAGTGGTGGTGCCCAATGATAATTAGTTTGAGATTAGAGATAATACTGATCTAGGTGATTTTGTGTACAAGTTATTTTCAACATAATGATATTGTACAATGGTAATTTTAAATTGATGAGGTTGATAATAATGATGGCAATTTTGAAATGCTGATAATGATAGGGGATAAGAAGTTATCTAGATGGTTGCTGTCATAAAGATGATAATGATGCGATGTTTTGCATGTGACTCATTATTACCATGATAACAGAATTAGAGATATGTTAAATGGTGAAGACAGCTATGATGTAGATGTATGATGATTATTTGGTTTAGTAGTCACTGCTTGTTAGGATTGGAACTTTGAAATAATAGTGATGGTGATAATGATGCTGTCATTTCTTAATGTGGTGATGGTTATAGTAATGATAATAATGATATTAATGCATTCATGATAAGTCAAGGAAGCGCTGTTTTCTAATTTCGTGATGTGTGTAGTTGTTAACCACTTTTCTTTTATTTTCCTAAATGACATAGTATTTAAAATTTACTCTCATTAGAACGGATTGAAAGTATGACCATAATTAAAAAAATGTTTTTATTTCTAACTGACATCTGAGGATTGCATGGTGCTTTGTTGACCTTTTTTGATGTGAGGATTGTACATCTGTGTTGGTGAAGACTGGTGGTCAGTTTGTAGGATGACCATGATAAAATGGATGAAATCAATAAGGAGTGCCTGGGTTTTGACTTTTAGGGTTTGAAACACAGATGGGGAATTGGGATGAAAAGTGACTTTTGCTCCAAATGTAATTGGCTCCAGTAGTTCTTGAGTGAATTGCTAAAAAATAACAAGTTTCATAAAGTTATATAAACAACAGTCGGCAGGTAAAATAACAAATTGATAATCTTAACATTTGCTAGTGGTAACTGCTGGCAAAGATATACTAAAGAAATAATGATATATAGTTCTTATAAAGCGCTTTTCTATGCACAATGTGAACTCAAAGCGCTTTACAATAAAAAAGTTTGAGGCAAATAACTGCAGCCAACATACGGCGCACAAGCATGTACTATAACCCTGCTCCAATCTCATACACCGAGCAAGAGGGCAGCAGGTCCCAAGAAATACTGGCAAGAAAAAGAAAAAATGTATCTCCCGCTCGATACGAATCAAATGATCTGGTCAGATGTTATATGGTTTGATTAAACTTTAATATTCAGATGAGTTTTTGATCAAATTCATTACAAATTAGGTGACAGTTTTGAAGTTGGTCTCTTATCAGAATGATTTTTCTTCATGTAGGGTAAATTTGTAAAGTTCCAAATAATATTTGTTGCATATCACAGTTCTGCTGTATTTTATTTTTGATGTACTTATGCAATATGCTTTTAAATATGTTGTTTATTGCAGACATGTACCGCAGCATTTCAAGGTTTAAAAAAAAAAAAGAATTTAAGTTAGAGCCTTGAGTGGTAAAAGAATGTTGATACAAGCATTGTAAAGCAAGCCTGGATTTTGTTATGCAAATATTGGCAATCATTTTGTTGGTGGAAGAAAGGTGAGGGCAAGTAAGCGATAATGCTCATGTTTTGCTTTAAGGATATTTTCCCAGAATTTAGTCCTACAAAAAGGATATTTTAAAGAATAGCCATAGGTTATTTAATTCACGTTTTTTTCTTAATACAATTTTTATTTCTAAATAAGGCTATTCAGTTTACACTCATCAAAAAATCAATGTGATTTACATTCAGTAGTGAATTGATTCCATTGATCAATGCAGTTAGCATTCATCAGTAGATTGATTTAATTTACTAAGTTTATTTGTCAATTTATGTGCTAGTTTAAATCCATCATGAACTGCTGCATTTACATACAGTGATGAATTAGTCCATTTACATTTATCATCTCATCACCCACATATACATATATGTGCGGATGAGATATTGTAGTCACTTTGCTGTATAAAGGCAAAGAACTGCCTGTACCTCCTACACTACATGGCCACCCCCTTGATATTAGGGGGAGCTAGTGGGGCCCACCATGGGGGCTCATATGATGACATGTTAGGGGTCATAAGTTTTTGGAACAGGACAAAATTTGGTGGTTTTGCGTCTGTCTGTGTGTTTGTGTGTGTGTGTGCATATGCAACAAATCATTTTGTGTCGCCTAGAACTCAAAAAATGTAATACACACATGAACCAAAATTGTGGACTAGTACTCCTGGTCCGTAACTTTTGTTTCCAAAGTTTTGGGGTACAAAGGTCACAGATCAAATGGGACAAGTATTTGGTGATGGCTGTAACTTTTGAAGGAATTACTCGGTATCTGTAAAGATAGCTTAAAGATTAAAAGGTTATGGGTCGAAGGTCAAATAAGTGCTTTTTATGCCAAATTTTGCAGATTCTTAAACTCAAAAAGTACAAGACCCATGTTGTACCATGATACCTTGGTACATAGATATTTATCCCATATAAACTCTGGGGTCAGAGGGTGAAAGTTCACAGAGCTATTACCTTTCCACCATTTTGCCCTATACTTATGGGGTCAACGGTCAAATATGTGATTATAGGGAGTAAAACTATGTGCTAATTTGTACAATTTGTATACCACTTTAAATTCCAAAAGTGCAAGACCTATACCAACCCTATGTTGTACCATGTGCCTTGGTACATGAATTTGTGTCCCGTAGATTCTGGGATCAAAAGGTCAAAGGTCACAAAGTTATTGGCTTCTTTTTACCATTTTCCCCTATAGTTATGGAATGGTAAGTGTGACATGAATGATGTCATACAGTAGGGTGTGATAAATGTGAATAATTTTAGAAGTTATTTCAGTGTTTTAGGGTCAGAAAGTCAGAGATCAAATATGTGATTTTAGGAGGTAATTATTTGTTAATTTTTAACTCAAAAAGTACAAGAGTTATACCAACCTTATGTTATAACATGATACCCTGGTACATGAATTTGTGTCCCCATAGACTCTGGGGTCAAAGGTCTGTTTGTTCTCCCATGGGCAGTACAATCCATCAACATGCCCAAAGAAAGATAGCAACTCAACATCTGCTTGTACTCAAGCTCGCATGGGCAGTGCAATCAATCAAGAGTCACAGAGCTATAGTGACCCTGTTAGCTATTTCCCCCACTATGCTGTACGCTTAAGGTGATGAGATCAGCAACTCCGTGAATTGCTTTCTTGTTAGTAAATTGATTGAATATAAAATATTAAATTGGGGTTTGTATATTTTAGTGTTGTTTTCATTAAACTATGAATGAGCATCAAACCACTTACTGAATAGAAAACAAAGACTGAAAATTGCCTTAGAGCAGGGTGGAACATTGGATCTTGCATGATGATGGTATTCACATGCTGTATGTTTTATGTGGTTCATATTCAAGTTACTCATGACCCATAGCAAGACACTGCTCTATTTGCCCTCGACCACTCAGCTGTAAATGAGAACCAGCTCTGGGAAGTCAACCTGCGATGGACCGGCGTCTTGTCCAGGGGAAGCCATGTGCTCTCATCCATGTATGTCAAACAAACTGGCAATGTAAAGCATTAGCCATAGATAATGTTTTGTAACACATAAAAAGAGCATTGAATTCTGAATCTTTGAAATAGCTAATAAACGTGAGACTTTCCACTTTATATGTAATGCCCTAGTTATGCAGTGGGTGGAAAAAAGCTGTGAATGTGTACATAATTATTTTCTTCATATTCAGCTATTGAAGACTTTAAGAATGTTTTTTCCAGCTAAATTTTAGTGGAGAGTATGTCAGTCATTCATTCCTTCAAATTAATGTTGTAGAACAAAGGATTTACATGGGAGAGCTATCCAACTCAAGATAGATATGCAAATTTTGCTTCTTTTATGAATTTAAAATTGCTTAATCAACCTCTTTTTCAGTTTTTAATCTTAATGAAATTAATTTTGAACAGCTGTACATGTAATGTTAGTTATGTTGGTTGCAAGTGCAGAAATGGCTTGCAGTGAATCCGTCACCTCTGATTGTACACTGTATTTTGTCTGAAAAATGATCATTTCATTTTGTCCTTATACAGCCACGGGAGTGATCATCATCGTCATTGTAATCTTCCTTTCACTAGTATTCCTAATAGCTGCTGCATGGGCGTACTATGCCTACAAGTATCCTAACACACCATCTGGCCTATTGCTTATCACGGTAAGTTAGTGTATTCACAAAACCTTTATGTAATAATCTTTTTGCTCTCATAAAGATTTTTTTCATTGTAAGAATATTTGATTTCTTTTAGATATATATAGAATTTCATTACAAGGTTAAATATGTTTTATCAAAATGGATAAAATGAGGTTCATGGCAGAAGTGGCACATCTGGCATTCTAACATATGTGACATCCTTGCATAGTTGACATATTTGACAAACTGACATTGTTTTAGGCTCTGTTTTAGGACCTTTGTCATTCAGCACAAGATCGAGTATCACATATATGCTGATGATATACAGATTTTCTTAGCCTTTAACCCTAAAGTTCCACTCGATGCTGAATGTGCTTTATTCAAACTGACCTCCTGTGTGCAAGATATCCAACAGTGGATAATTGCAAACAAACTTAAACTTAATGAGGACAAAACAGAGTGTATCATAATCTCTTCATCAAATGCTAGTAAAGCCCTTGAGAACCTCAAGTTTGTATTTGGCAATACTTGCATCTCACCAGTCACTTCGGTTAAAAATCTGGGAGTTGCTTTCGATAATAGAATGTCAATGGACAACCATGTGACACAACTTAGTAAAACAATTAATTATCACATTAGAAACATTAGCAAGATTCGTTGGTACATTGACGTTGAAACCTGTCATTATGTTGTTCGATCACTTATCCTATCACGTTTGGACTACTGTAATTCCCTTTTGAATGGTATTACCATGAAAAATGTAAATCGCCCACAGAAACTCCAAAATAAAGCTGCTAAGCTTATCTTCAGGAAACGTCGTCGTGATCATGTCTCACCCTTGCTCAACAAATTGCATTGGCTCCCTGTGTCACAGCGAATTTTATACAAAACATGTCTTATTGTCTACAAATCCCTGATACATCAATCACCTGAATACATATCCAACAGTCTGAAACTTTATACACCAGCACGATCCCTTCGCTCCTCTTCTGAAAACTTCCTGACTGAACCCAGAACTAACACCAAAGCTGGTTCTAGGGCTTTTTCAGCTGCAGCACCATATGTTTGGAACTCTTTGCCTTCACACATTCGCCATGCCAGTTCACTTGGACAGTTTCAAAACACGTCTCAAGACTTTTCTTTTTTAATCATGTATCACTTACTGAACTTTGGCGCAGCATTCTGGGCGCTTTGTATCCTATGGAAAAGGCGCCTACTACAAATGAACATGGATGGATGGATGGATGGACATAGTGTTAAGTATTTGACCTGACTTTCTAGCATATATGGTATTCTCTCAAGTTAACCCTTAAAATGTCAGATTCAACATGATTTTTATCGATTTGGAAGTGCAATTTTCAATAAATAATTTTGGGACCATACCAAACTGATATGGAGGTGATTTGTATTTCATTTAAAAGGACTCCTTTGTTTCTTTATATTCTAAGCTTTTTTGATGGGGTCATATAGAGCCAAAAAAGGATTTTTATATTTTCACCCAAATTTTCACAAAAAAAATCTTTTTGGTGAAATTCTTTTGTGAATATCAAATACTGTAATTCTAATCAAATTTTGCCAAAACCTATCTCAAATTTGAAATTTTGGGGCATTTTACACTGTTATTGACCATTTTTGGTACATTTTAAAACAACATTTAAAAAAAAATCTAGCTTTTGAATGGAAAATGAGAATGGAATGTTTTTTTCACCATCTGATAGTCCTTGAAGCCAGCTTTCAAATGAGCTACTATGTTGATGCATAGCCCCCTCACAAAAAAGACAATACCATTGCAACTTTTCCAAAGATACGCAGCTCTTCAAAGATTTTAGTTGACTGAAAGACTTTACAGTAAAGACACTTTTTTTTACTAAAACAATTGTGTAAAAAAACCTAATTAAAGATCTACATGTAGGATTTATGATAAAAATAGTTTGAAAGAAGTGAATACTGAAGGAAGCAGTCTCAAGTAAAGGTAAATCAGTACATTTTTTGTATTCCTTTTAGGCCTGTTGACTAGTACGTGTAAATTCCCTGATACCTGTTGTGCAAAATCATGCCCATACACAGCATTTTATACATTTCTACAGTAAACAATAGAAGTTACTTCAAGTTATACCTTACCTTTCATGCTATAAATAAGCAATCTGGTCACATGACCTGATTCTAACCTACTTCTAACCAACCTTAAAAACGTAGTTACCAGCCCAGCCGTGACCTCCATTTAACCTCGACTAACCCTCACTTTTTTTCAGCGCGTAGTTATTACAACATCGCTGGAACTGGTCAAATTTTCTTTTATAAATTTAACCTTTTTCTAACAATTTTCTCCCTTGCAGCTTCTACCAGGCAGGTTTTTTATGCTGTTCGTCCTTATCCGGTTTGCCTTTTCAAGTCTTCTGAGGTAAGACAAGGTAGCCATGGGTCAGGGATTTCTTCGGTCCGGCTCACAGGACTTTCCCGTTTAGCCTACACTTAGGATAGAGTGTTTTTGTCTCCATCCGTACAAAGCGGTTGGCTAGTTCAAGAGCGTCCCAGTCTCGCGGCCAGTGTTTTTAGGCCCTAGAGCACCAAGTGTGCCTGTCTAGTGGACCTCTTTCCCCTGGTTTTAAGTCTTTTTCAACCTCGACCCCGCCCTTCTACAAGGAGAGCCTAGCATTATACTATGCATTGTATTAACATGTTAGGATATCTTCAGTGCAGGTTCTCGTATGCATTAGGCCAATTTCTTCAATCGATGTTGGCGCATGCGTATTGGGTTGATGCCACCACAGGGTGTTCGAGGAGTCTGCTTCTTACAGCTCCAAGGAGCTACAGTTGTTACAAGAGAGCCTATATTTTATTTAACGTTACCTGTACATATAGAGAGCCTATATTTTATTTAACGTTACCTGTACATATCGTGTATTCGTTTTCTCGCATATAATTAAGACAAAGTTTTTAATTTTCAAGCTTGAATTTTGGGCTGTGGAGAGACCTTGAGGGGGTCTCTCTGACGTCCTCTTTACAGGAGATCTAATCTTTTCTTTTTATCTCCACAGACACCAAGTTACTCAGTGGTTTGTGTTTTCCATGCTACCCCTACGCTTTTTAAGAATTTACGTTCGATGAATTTTCT
The DNA here is from genome assembly GCA_020152595.1 of Chiridota heheva. Taxonomy (NCBI): domain Eukaryota; kingdom Metazoa; phylum Echinodermata; class Holothuroidea; order Apodida; family Chiridotidae; genus Chiridota; species Chiridota heheva. The sequence continues at coordinate 3,449,064 of JAIGNY010002250.1, forward strand.
CAGCTTTTTTTTAATTTTCAGATAGTAATTTTTTGATAAAATTTTTTGATGTACTAAATTGCTGTGGCTTGCCTCTCTATGTTTGACATCTCCCGCAGACCCGTCTCACCCGCGTAAGGGTTGTAAGTACATCCCCCGTAGGGGAGTCTTAGTGTAAGTGTATATATTTATTATATATATATTCACTTTTCAGAAAAACACCAAGAGGCGACATAAATCAATTAGTCTCAGAGTTTCTACTTACGCAAGGGCCACCGTCTCTATAGATTACTGAGTCATGGGGGCCTGTGTTTGTAGTTTACTTTGTTAACTTTTTCCTGATTCACCCCCTGGAGGCCCCTGATTCGATAGATTATTGAGTCGGTAGGGCCACGGGTGCAGTCTATCAGACGTAAGTTACCTGAGTCTATATTGAGAAGCTAAGTGGCATCCTAGACGTCACTTAAAATAAACCACTATAAAGAAGTGCCCCCTTCTCGATAAGATTACTGAGTTGTGAGAGGGGCATATTTTTAGTGGGTACACCTTGTGTACACTGCTGTGGTCCAAGGTAGGGCCACATAAAGGCGGCGCCTAAAGAGGACATACTTGAGTCACAAGTGATTTCACGTTTCCTTTATGGTCTGTACGACTACAGTGATCGGATCCATACGGTTCCACGGCCGGTGTTTACGGGTCCGTGACGGCTCCGTACGGGTCCATTAGATGGCTCCGTACGGGTCCATTAGACGGCTCGGTACAGGTCCATTAGACGGCTCCACGGCCCGTGTTTACAGGTTCATACGGGTCCATTCGACAGCTCCACGTCCCTTGTTTACGGGTCCGAACAGGTCCATTGGACGGCTCCACGGCCCGTGTTTACAGGTCCATTGGACGGCTCCACGGCCCGTGTTTACGGGATTGGACAGGTCCATTGGATGGCTCTACGGCCCGTGTTTACGGGTCCATACGGGTCCATTGGATGGCTCCACGGCCCATGTATACGGGTCCATTGGACGGCTTCGTGGCCCATGGCTCCTGTGAACGGGTCCGTACGGCTACAGAGTTTTGTAACAGGATAACGTGCACTATACAATAAAGCAGGACATAGACCCGCTACCTACCAAGCTACGTGGTCAGGTGATAAGTGACAATCTTCGCAAGAAGTATAGCATCATGAGAGCTATTTTCTTCTTGGTCCTGTAGCCATTAGCTACGCAGTTCCACAGCCCTGTGAACTGCATTAATAAGATTGTCCGCGTGAAAGGGTCCGTATGGCTCCAGAGTTTTGTAACGGGATAACGTACACGGAAATAGACCTGCTAACTACGAAGCTACGTGGTCAGATAATAAGTGATAATCTTCACAAGAAGTATAGCATCACGAAAGCTATTTTCTTATTGTTTCTGTTTCTGCGGAATTAGCTACACAGTTCTGCGGCCGTGTGAACTGCCTCAGTAAAATTTTCCGCGTTGAAAGTTACTGTTCCGCAATATTTTTCATCAATATCATGAGCACGGAGGACATGTTCTGAGTGTCGGTGCATTACGCGCCCAAGACGTCCCACGATGTGTCGCATGTAAACGCTTCTTTTACTTACTCTCAGGTGATATCTAAAACAAAAACCCATGTACACCGCTGTAGACCACGGTTTCGTGAAGGGACCGGTAGGCCCACAAGAGGCGGCGTCCTAAGGGGTTATACGTAAGTTACAAACATTTTTACAGCTCGTTGTAGAGCCATTGGATTTCTTTCACGGGTCCATATGGGTCCGTAGGCCTCCGGTGATAGGTTCAAGGGTCCGTGACACGGCCCTACGGGTCATGGTACGGGTCCGTACAATTTTGTAACCACCGGCTTTTGGTTCCATACGGCTCCGGCTAATGGGTCCATACGGCTCCATCTTTCTTTAGTGGGGTAACTTACAACGTTAACCTGAAAACCCAAAATAGACCTTTTAGCTATGAAGCTACATGGTCAAGTAATAAGTAACAATCTTTACAAGGAGTATTGCGTCACTAGAGCTATTTTCTTCTTGTTACCGTAGCCATCAGCTATGCAGTTCCACGTCCGTGTGAGCTACCTTAGTAAGATATCCGCGTTGAACGTCACATGGACACAGAGGACAGGTTCCCGAATGTCGGTGCGTTACGCACTTAGGATACTTCGCAATGCATCGCGTGTAAGCGCTTCCTTAGTTAGAAAGCTTGGTGGTTGGGTGATAAGAAAACCATCTCCACGAGAGGCATAGCATCACAAGAGCTATTTTCTCCATGTTACGTAGTTCCACGACCATCCGAAATATACTGGATATAATTTAAGTAACTTTGTAATTTCTGCAAGCCCTTACGGCACCGCTGTACAGTCTCATAGGGGCCCTTACACTTTCAGAGCCTAGCCTTACACAGACCTGGTGAACGGGCCATTACAGCCCCCACAGGACCTACACAGGATAACGTACAACGTATGGTAAATCTGGATAACACAACTTCGGGATAATGCGACTGATAGCTGCGTGCTACAGAGTTCAGCGGTCATCATTTTTACCGGGACGCGTACAGCGTTCAACAGCAGTCCTCCACACGTAGCCACTGGCTACGCTGCTCTGTGATGAACAGATACAAATGGAGTTAACGGCATACACCAGCAGCGCAGCTCGGGGTAAGCGACCAGTAGCCAGAAGCTACAGAGTTACGTGGCTGTTATTCTTACCAGGACATGTACTGAGTACGACAATAGTCCCCCCTTCCCTTCCCCATGCAGCTACCAGCTTTGTAGCTCCGTAGTAAAACAAACAGAGTTAACGGCTCGTATAGCTTGGGTAGCATGTGAACTCCTCCGTATCCCATACAGCTCCAGTATATTTTTAGCTATTCCAACAGGAAAGCATACTGAGTACGACTTTACTCCCTCATGCATAGCCACTTACTCAGTGGCCCCGTGGTGTATAAAAGTATATTGAGGTAAAGACTCATGTAACAGATGTAGTACGTTAACGCTATCGTAGATCCAGACAGTTCTTTTCTACTGATAGCTATTACATTAGGGACACATACTAGTATGGCACTAGTCCCCCTCGCATAGCCACTAGCTTTGTTGCTCCATGGTAAACAGAGGCAAACTGGGTGGACGGCTAGTGGAACTTACTTGTCACCTTTGTAGATCCATAACGGCTCTATACTACTTAATGGGGATGCGTACTGAGTACAGCGTTAGTTCCCCCACGTAACCACGAGCTTCTCAGCTTTGTGGTGAAGGGTGTTTAACGGAATTAACGGCCTGTGTAGTATACATAGGACGCCAACTCTTTCGTGATTTCTACCCCAGTGCTTGGGTTATTGACTCATACAGTTGACATAGTACGTTAAACCCCTTGTCAAAATTAAGTCCATGGAGAATACTTTTCTTGATATAGGTGGCCTTTTGATAGACAATCTCACAATCGGGTTTGCAATTAAAAACAACGGCATGTATAGTTCATACTATACTTAAACACCTTCTTAAAACAGTTCAATGCAGCTTGCGGCTTTGCTCAGGGTCAGCAGTCTTATCTGCCACGTTGCTCATCAATCACTAGGGCTCCGCTGTTGTATGAGTTTTTACAGAATTAACGGGTCGTAAAGTGTACAATGTACGTTAACCCTAAGTTAGAATTAAATTATCAGCCTGAATGACTCTTCCTGCTCCTGGCATTTCGTCGATGTTTGGCATTTCGCTCATTTCTCTTCCTTGGTCCTCTCCACTACGAAGCAGGTTCCGGAGTAGGTTTGGTGGTGGTGTGGACCCTCCCACCTGTTGTGAGGAACGAAGTTTCCATCCATCATACTTTCACTGTCAGTGCTGATGGATGTGTCTTGGTCGAGGTTGTAGCACTGTTCATGGAACGGCCAGGGTATGCACTTGGGTTTGAGGCATAGCTCCTTTCATGGGATTTCTCTTGCCGCTGTTCGGGAAAACGCATATCACGCTTTTTTCCCTTGTTATTTCCTTACTTACTTTGCGAAGTTTGTGTTACCCCACTAACTTTTGCTCTTATGCAGTTACGCGCTAACAAATTCTTCCTCGGTCCGGGAGTTCTTCTATACGTTTTAGCTAGTACACGCTTCATTCCCAATTGTATTTTACTAGCCGGTTCCAATGCTAATAGCCTAAGAAACCTATGCAGTCATGGCATGGCATGTGTATGTATGTATGGGTGTATGTGTCTATGACAGCAAGCTCGTAAGCATGATATCTCAAGAACGATACACCGGATTCTCATGTCATATGTGGTACACATATTGCTTATGAATCTTGAAATGCTCATATTTTAACAATCATATGTCTGTTGTGTTTCATACTTTGTAGAATTATGATTTTAACTAGTTTGTAGTGTTCATCTTATAAAAACATTGAAATTCATAATATTATGATTTTGCTGAAAGAGCTTGCAAACACGATATCTTAAATATTTCATGATGCAATGACATAACAGTTGATACAAAATTAATCAGCATGAAGAAAGCATTGGAACCACAAAACCTTTTGGTTCTGGTTATTGATCTGCATGGTAAGTGTAGCTTATAAATAAATATCATGGAACAACTATTTTACGATATGCAATGACATGACAGTTTATACAAAATTTGCAAATCAATCAGCATATGAAAAAAGCATCGGAACAAAACCTTTTGGTTCTGGTTTTAAAAGATACTGCGCATGTACTCAATTTTATTTATTTTTCTCGTTTCAAATTCAATAGATTAACAGTGCATTCAGAGGTCACTTCAGCCGCTCATCAGATAAAGAAGATCGCTACACAGTTAATATCCATGAGGACAGCCAACCATCGGAACCAAATCTGAACTCCATCTCAGGGAATGATACAACACCGGTAAAAGATACCACAATGACTGTATCAGAAGCCTAATCCTGACCCAAAGTGTCACCCCACATCCGTCATGTTATTCATTTTGAATCTTGCGTACAAGAAGAGTGTAAATAAAATATTATTATGCCTGTTTTCTTTCATTGAGCAGAAAATGCTGTTGAGATGGCATCTTTTTTTTTTTTTTTATGCTGAAGTTTGTAGCGGTGTCTTTGTACAGAGAAATAAAATCAAAAGATATGAATTGAGTGCCATAAGATTGTAGGATTTCATTTTTGGGTGTTGATATAAAATGCTGCTAGGATCACTTCTGACATCAGATAGGCTTCTTCTTTGATGACAATAGGAATGTGAAGGGAGAGATGTAGAAATAATGTCTAATTATTTTTATTAATCATGGATCGAAAATACATCAGAGAGGAGCTGCCCCTATGTAAAATCACAAATCTACATACTTTCTTAATCGCTGCAGTTGATCAGTTTCTGGCTTCTTTTCAGTGTATATTTGGCTTTGTGATGATACTCAGCATTCTGTAAAGCATTATTGTCTTTTTTTGGCAATGCTGAATGAATGAATAAAGTTCATTCACCTTTATAAAGGTTGATTAAGAGTATTTCCGTTCTTACACTGCATCAGGCATTTATGTTCATGTCTGTAAATTTCAAATTTTCTCTACCATTTGAATGCGACAGAAACAGTACGAGCAACACACATTTATTGTATTTTTATGAAGAAACTCCATCACTCTTTTTTGTATCACTGTTTGACATTTGGGTGTGCCTAAAGAGTTGTATGTATATATTGAATTAATCTTTACATTGTGTTCTATTGTAGTATTTTTGATATTTTTTTGTCTTTCATAAAGTTGTTTGGTATATATTCTTCTAGAATTTATATATTAGTATATAAAAGAACAAATATTCTATGTCATTCATAGTATTGTAAGATGTAGTACTGTAATAATAGGACTTTCACCTAACTGGTGTAAACATTCTCATTCCTTCTTGCTCTAAATTTGATTGAGGTTGGAGTGTTACTGTGCAATTATGTTCAAGTGTGCAGTATTAAATGTGAAGCAGGTTTTCTTTTTTAACATTGCAAATGTAATAGCGCTGCTGTCTTTCTGTTGGATATATATATAATGTTAACTGTACTCAAAAAATTGTTCAAGGATTAATGATAAATGTGAAAGGCTGCCCTTTTGTGAAAAACACGTTTTTGTGTTTGAGTAAATGCCGCCCTAAGTTCCAAAATGTTTTTGTCACCCAAAATTTGTTATTTGATTACTTGAAGGCAACTTCTTTAAAGTTTTGTGGTCGTTTAGAGCTCAAATGCTTTAAAAGCTATTTTAAACCATGAAATTAGCAAAAACTTGCATGAAAATGGGTTAGGAATTGACCATTTTACAGCGTTTTTTTTATTCTGGGGTATCAATATGCAAATTTGTGTTAATTTGCAGGGCGACCTTGGTATTTGTATTTTCTTTAAAGTAGTGCAACAAATTTGGGCTAAAAGTTTTTTTGAGTCATTACCACCCTCCTTAACAAATTCTAGGGAGAATAGATTGAGATTTAAGAAAGAAATTCTCAGACTTACACAGATTTCGAGCAGTCAATTATATATCATGAATTTAGCATAAATTAAAAATTGATGAAACTCATTAACTCATGTTGCAATTTTCCGGATAATTTTGCAACCAAGCTAGTCACTTTTATCACTAGTTATTTAAGTATGGTCGAAGGTTGAATCTAATCCTGATCATTCTTGAGATTCACGCCTAGTTTGAAATATATCTCTTTATGCTTAAAAAGGCTCTCATTATTTTACGAAGCTCAGTTGTCAGTTTTCAGAAGTAATTTTTGAATTCTGTTTCTTTGTTCTTTTGTTGGTGACTGCCTTTATCTCCAAGCTGATTGGCCATTGAGACATGGGGGAAGGTGTATCCTTTAAAATACCCCTTCTAACTTGTGTCTTACATGAGAGTCACAGAAATATTGCCATTAAGAAGGAAAATCTCTTTCCAGCTTCTAAACTAATCTTTACTTCATTAAAGTATTGTAAAACCTTTTTTGAATTTCTTGTGATTTTAATGGTTTTGGATCTTTGTCAATTTTTCTCTATACATGCTTATTTTCAGTTTTCTTTTTGTAAATCTTGTTTTAGTGATCTGAAGAGTTCTTGACAATTTATTGAGACTGATGTATGATGTTATTATTCTGTATTCAGGAAAACAGGCCATTGTTGAGCAGTGCCTGCCACTTGGTACTTACACTGTAATTCGTGCCTAAAATGCCACCTTGTAAATGGATCTTAAGGGGAGTCACCTGGGTAGATCCTCAAGGCCTATGGGACAGCTAGCTGGAAATATTTGTTGTTTAATTTTATGTTAAAAACAAATTGAATTCAAGGTTCATCAGGTTTAAGTATTTTTCAGTTTATGCAAAAATGTGATGTGATGAATTATGTCTTGTTACTGTTAGAAAAGAATGGGGTGTCAGTGCAGTGTAGCTACTTTTAGTGACACCAGTATGATCACAGGTGTTCCTAGCGTTATGGCAACCTATATACTTAATACATATATATATAAAAAGGTAGGTCACTTTCTAATGCGACTTTCGAACCGTATATGAAAATTCCTTTTTTTGACCACTTGCAAATCTTAATTACATGAAGTGCTGCTTCTTCATGACATCATCTCAATGTTTCTTTAGTTTGCAGCAAATTGTTGGGTTTTTACACTGTCATGACTGTAATGTCGGTAGAAAATCTTTCGTTTGTACATCTCATCTAAAAAAAGAACAAATACTGTGACTTATAAATGAAGAAAGGAGTCTTTAGCAAATGTGAGTTGAGTCAAAAAATGTAATTAAGATTTGCAAGTAGTCAAAAAATGAATTTTCATATATGGTTCGAAAGTTGCATTAGAAAGGGACCTACCTTTTTATATATATGTATTAAGTATATAGGTTGCCATAATGCTAGGGACACCTGTGAGTATGATGGCTGCATGATAACACTTACAAACAAATACTGACTCATCTGCACACACTTAATTTGATCATTGAAAATGCCAAGTGCTCTTCACCAAGTTTAATAGGAGTTCTTTTCTACATTCAAGATGTTAGCTATTGCTGCCTCTGCCTTTCCATAGACCTTCAAGGATGGTGACTCCATGAATAATGTAGGCAATAGAAAACAAGTCTTTCAGTCTGGTGTTGGACATTAAACAAAACCTTCATTCTGTTGCCTTCTGACATCCCTTTTTTCATTTTTGTAAGTGACCATTTTTGCTTTGGTTGTCTTTGGATAGTAAATACTTTAAGATGGGTGATGCTTTGTCATAGCAGTGCAATATGTAAGTTAAATTATGATACTCATCATTATACCCATAGGGTTCTATATGGGTATGTCTATGAGTGATTCTATGTAGGGCAAAGTAATGCTTAATAGTAGACATTTGTGTTTAAAAGATATTGTGAGGAAAAACAATAAATGAAGGGAAAAAACATAAATTCAACCAAGAAAGCAAGGAGAGATATTGTGTGGTTGATCCATCAAGGGAGACTGCAAAAATGTAAATGGCACAAAACAAAGAGAAGTAATAATGTATGTGTTGGAGCATTAATCCCCACTTTGCTTTAATTTCTCAAAACATTATAAACATTCTTCAAAGAGGATAAAAAAACTGGTTTGAGTCTGGACACTTCTTGTGGGTTGAAAAAAACTACACTAAAACTACGTTCAAGCAAACATTACTCAAAAGGGGCTTAGTATTATGAAGTGAAAGATTAGATGTCATCTCATTAGGTGCTTGAAATGTTTATAAAAGAGGTTAAAAATGTTTATATAGATTATTTAGTTCAATTAAGAGGTTAAGATTGGGTTTATTTTAGGAATCATTTTGCAATAAGGTGACATGGTTTGGGTTAATCAGTTGTTAGACATTGTTCAAGAAAGGAATCAATTTTGTTATGATTACAATTTCACAATGTCAATTGTTTTCAAGTAAGTAGCATATATTTGTGTTCTATTTTGTAAACAAATCCAACAAATGAAATGTTATGTGCAGCGATACAATTTGAAAATTTCTAACATATTAAGTTAGTGGCTGAGAACGAAATATTGAATTTATATGATGATCAAATTGATAGGTGTCAGAAAATATGTGGAATTTGAGACTAAGATATGTAAAAACAATTTTTTTTTAAATGGACGTTTTGGATTGAAAAACTACAACTTGTAAATAAGATAAAGCTGGTACCTTGAAGATTCTTTGGTGTATATCATAAGTAACAGCCATAGCAAGTTCAGCATAGCCCAGAACATTTGCTCCCCCCTCCCTACCTTAACTTGCTATAAAATACTTGATATAATAGTTTTTGTCGCTCAAACTGGAAACATTTTAGCATGACAGACTATCCATATTAAGTCTATTCTTTAATTAATTGTATTCACTTATTGAACATGAAAATTGGATTTTCATATTTATCATCAAAAGCTAGAGTAATTTTATCACATGTTGTTCCCCTCACCGAGTCTTTTGCGTTAGTTCATTCCGACCAGACCCAAGCAATATGTGCAGATTGACAGCCCACGTCCCAGACACACTATATCTTTTGAACAATTGGGAAAGGTGAAGCTCAGCTTAATAAAGTCTACTTGTACCATATATTTTTCCTTGATCTGTTTCTCTTCGGGGGCTGTTTGTTACGTTACGTTACGTGCATTGAGAGCAATGTGAATTCGGTATCTTCTCTAAACCTTTTCATTTACATTTTACTTCCGCTTTTTTACCTTAAATTTTGTTTTATTCTTTTTTTTCGGAATTTTCTTTCTGTGGATGGGCGTCTGCTTTCGGTAAGATCGTTTCTTTTGTTTTTCCCTCCCATTTTGTCTAGACCTTCACGCCCACAGGTGTTCCTAGCGTTATGGCAACCTATATGCTTACTAGTGTATATATAAAGATTTATATATATACTATTACTAGTAAGCATATAGGTTGCCATAACGCTAGGAGCACCTGTGTTCACGCCTTTGTCGTTACTATACAGTGGCCCTTTTATAGCAGTTCCGAGATTTTTATTATGACGAAACGCTTGTGCCTTGACCTTCCCTCCCCTCCCCGTGACCCACCTGCTACCTCCATTGACCATTCTTCAGCCCCAATCCCCAAAATCTTTAAATACATGGCATTAACAAACAAGAAAGCTGTAAACAAGTTTCCCCTTCCTCATACACAAAGCGCTCCACGGCCTTGTCAGTACCCTCCCCAAGGTCTCTACCCTCAGACCCGGCGATCTCCTGGTGCACTGCGCCAGGGACACTCAAGCCACCACCCTTCTCCCCACCAAACCCTAGCAAACACTGGTATTGACATTACTCTTACCCCCACCGTTCCCTGAAGTCCAGCAAAGGCGTCGTAAGAACCAGAGACCCAGCTTACTTGACCGATGATGACCTCATAGAGGAACTAACCAGCCAAATCGTCACTGAAGCCCGTCGTCTCGTTTAAAAAAAAGACGGAGCCGAAACACCCACCAATACCATCTTCCTTACTTTCGCCACACCAACTCTCCCCTCCCACATCATTGCCAACTACCTAAGAATCCCAGTCGCCCCTTAGATTTCCAACCCTCTACGTTGTCATAATTGCCAGAGATATGGCCATGAGAAAAACTCCTGCCGCAGCCGAGCGCGCTGTGGTAATTGCAAAGCTCCAGACCATGACAACACCTCCTGCACCAACACCCCACTCTGCACAAATTGCGACGGTAATCACCCAGCCAACCATCCCTCCTTCTCGAAAGACTGCCCCACCTGACTTCAGGAAAAACAAAAAAATCAACTTAATCCCAACATAACTTACCCAGAGGCCAGGATACAATTCTTCGCTTCCTCCCACACCAAGCTTTCCTACTCGAGCGCAGTCTCCTCCAACACCAATACCGCCCCCACCCCCCCCCCCCCTAACACAACTAAAACTGACTCACATGCCAAAACCGACCTCACCTGGCTCTTCTTACCTAGTCCTAAGCCCATCACCATTGCCAACAACCCAACCACACCCAATACCTTAACCACCTCCACCACAACTTCTCTCCTAAACCTCCCTTCCTTCTCTGAAGCCCCCGCCGTCCCCTACACCAACACCTCTAATACCATCATACAACAAACAAAAACCAACCAGGCTAACAATCAACAAACCAACCAACCAACAAACAACTAATCAACAAACAACCAATCAACAAACAGCCCACCACCCAAACCCACATGTATGACACTGAAGAGAATATGGATTGTTTGATTACCGAACACACCGATCATACTTCTCGTCCAACTTTCAAAAACAATCGCTCCCAAAGAAAGAGATTCGAAGAAAAAAACAAGCCAACGCCAACGTTCAACCAACCAGCCTTAACAATCTCATCTCTCAGCTTTTCACCCCCTGCATCCTTCTTGGTGACTTCAACGATATCGCACACAGCCAGTTCATGTGAACACGGACCTTCAGGGTTTTAACTGACCCGGTTTTAACTGAAAGGTCACTGCTGATCTCTGTGTTAGTGACCATTACCTTCTTCTTATTCACTCCAACCTTCAAACCCCAACCGACCACACCCCCAATTGGAAGCTCGAGAAGGCCAACTGCCCCCTTTTTGAAACCCTCTGTGACTCACACCTCCCCCGTCTCCTCGAGGATGGTGATCCCATGTCAGTTTTCAGTAACATCCTTATCAACATCGCCACCTGCTCCATTCCCGAAACCCCCTAATCACCACCCACCCCCGACCCCTGGATGACTGCAAAACCGCCATCAAGAACAGGAAAAGGGCCCTCGGGATCTTCAAAACTAACCCAACCACCACAACCTCAACCTCTTTCGCATCAGCCAGGCGCACTATCAAGTACAGTAAAACCAACACTTGGAACAACTTCATCTCTTCTCTCACCACCAACACCCCCACTAAGAAGATTTGGAAAACGGTTAACAGCTTCCACGGCAGGGTGAGCAAGTCTCCCATCTCTCCTGGAATGATAATCTTCTCACCACAAAAAAGGACATCGTTAACCACCTCGCTGCCTATATCAGCAACATCTCGTCCTTGGCCAACTACCCCAATGTTTTCAAAGCCAAAAAAGCTCACTATGAAACCCAGAGTATCACCTTTCCCTCCGACAACCCCGAGAGCTATAACACCCCTCTCATCCTTTCTGAATTAAATTAAGCCATCCATTACACCTTCTCTCTCAATCCCAGCTTTCTGGCTTTTAGTTCTCGTGTTTCTCTCAATCTCCCCTGTTTACTCTCCTTCCTACCTCTGGAATAATCTAACCTCTCGGGCACAATTTGACCCTTGCTGTTGTGGTGCCGTTAAACTCTCATCAAACAAACAAACTGGTTCCTAAAAATGATTATACTAGGGATTAAAACCAATAAAATGGTTGGAATTTTAAGGATAGAATACCAAACTCTTTTCATCAAAACAATTTTTTTTTCAATAAAGTGTTCAAAAACAGAATTTTTGTATAACTCCTCCCACGTGGACATATCTCTGCTGGATTTGAAACTCCTCTAACATGAACACTTTCTTTAAGCCAATATATAGTGTACAGGTGCATCTTTGAAATTATGTATTAGTATTTAAAGTTAAAAGATAAAATGACACTTTTGATTTCAGAAATACACTCCCGATCCCCCTCCTGAAATGACTATCTAGGGTAATTAAAAACAAATAAATGGTTAGAACTTAAAGGATAAAATACCAAACTCTTTTTTTTTTTTAAACAATTGATTTCTGTTCAGTGTTCAAAAACACGATATTATGTAACTCCACCCACATGGACTTGTCTCTGCTGATTGGAAACTCTTCCCACATGTCACTTCCTTTAGGCAAATATATATTTTTCACATCTCTGCTGATTTTAAGAGTAAGGTTCAAATGCAAAATTAATTTCTAACAGCCTAAATAATCACAAATGGGGAAGTATCACTGATGGTTTACGTTATTTAGCTCAAACCCCAACTCCGCCCTCAAAGCTCAGATTCAGAGTTAGCTTGGCCATGAAAATGCACACATTCAGTAGGCTTCAGAGTTAGTGATTTTAAACTCAACCCTTGTATTTATTTAGAATAAAAACCCTGTGGATTTTGATCGACAAAACCTTCGCCTAATAAAGATATATTCAAAACCTAGCAATATTCCTCGGTTCTTTGAACGCATGTACGTGGCAATAATTTGCAAAGAATATAAACCGCATACATACATATATTATTTTGCATGTTATTTTATCAAACTCCACCTTAATTTATCAAATTCATCAAGCTCCCCCTTAAATAGAGGTGTGACTTATCAAAATAAATAATCTACCTACTGTGGTGTAGCGGTTATCATGCCTGTCTACAGACCACGAGGCTCCGGCTTCAATCCTGGGGTGGGTAGACACGCCAGTGCACCACAACTGGTTATCAAAGGCCGTGGACATTGACTTGCTTGTCGATGTTATGTCTGTCCGTACGTCGTACCTGTGTTCTCGTCCGGGTCGTATTAAGCGTTTCGTGATAGCATTTGTACTATCATAACCCAATACG